>WYDI02033826.1:0-18822 GCA_009867235.2 Psittacus erithacus | reverse complement strand
GAAGGACAGGTTGTGGGGGGAAAACAAGCAGGCTACATGCTTTGTCTAATTTATGACTAAGCTTAAACCACAACACACAGAGAGACTAAAATAGCTTCTCCCAAGTCCCACAGAGAATTTGCAACAGAGGTGGGAACAAAGATTTCTTAAGAACTTCACTGATTAACCAAATAAAGGTCTATAAAATATCTGCACTGAAATAATAAACATATTGAAAACTCTTAAGAACGCATCGCAGAAACACAAATATGGTGGTGTACAACAGCATAGTTGAAAATAAAATTCCACATATGTTTTCAAAGCAGAACCTGGTTCCTCAACATTTTCTCTGTACCTTAACTATAAGGAGTAACACAAAGACATAATCTCTTCAGGACACTGAACTGAGTAGGTACATCAACTAGAAAGTTACATCTTTGAAGTCTTTTTTCAAATGAATGTAGCCTGCTAAAATAAGGATATCTGGGCTTGCTCTTCCTTGCATCCTTCTGAGGAACTTCAGCCTAATGTGTGCATCATCTGTGCTCTTTCCATACGATATGACACATGTTCACTAGATGTTATGTACAAATAGATGACGAGCAGAAATACTTTTGTAAGTGCTATGAAAATGCATGTGGCTTCAAACTCTTCTAAGTTCAGTTACATGTCATCAGTCTTACCGCAAACAGGGTTCAGAAAAAAACAGAAACCTAGTGATCAACAAAGGTCTGTACAGGAAATGGAACTCGGTTCCCACCAGAACAGCTGTGATACTAGCACGACGGAGAGTTAAACATCCCTCAGATGATGAAACTGGTGATTTTCCCTCTATGACTAAACCAGTTCCTCTCTGCAATAGCAACAAGCTGAAAACCGCTCAGGGGAACAAATTAACGTTAAAGATTTAAACAGGTACAAAACCCTTCTGTGCTTAGGCTGGAAACACAAACTGAACTCAGTTACTGTAGCAGATATGTCTGTCATTTACACTTTCTGGTGACCCAAAATTAGCAGTATTTAATCTCATTTGTAGCAAACAGTTGTTTGAAGTTGCAGGCTGTAGTCCAGTTTTGGGCGAGGGAACTTCAAGTATATTGTCCTTCTGAGGTCTTTCTTTGTAAGCAAAGTACTGAAATAGGAACGTCAGATCTTAGACAACAGCAGCCAAAATTTGCTCCCATCAAAACCAATACCAATTACATAGAAAGTAACAGTAAGCAAGAGCTCAGGTAACACTCATGAAGGGACATTCATATAATAGCTCTTCACAATGTAGGAAGAACAATGCATCCAAATCCTAGCTAGTGCCATAAGGAGCATGAAAGGAAACTAAGAACCTTCCCTCACAGAAGCAATACTTTACATGAGGGCAAGAACAAAAACAAGCTAGCAAACATGATCCTGCAGTCTTGATCTTACCAGTATCTCATCATTCTTAAACTGAACAGAGGGGCAGCAGGTGACAAGGCAGGAAATTAGTTTCATATTCTACTTAATTTGCTCCCTCATCATGTCACACTGCTTCTCTCTGCTGTGACCGTAAGCCATGCAGGAGGTGTTCAACAAGGCAGACTCAGAAAAGAGGTGCTACAGAAAGGTTTACCTTTACACTTAAAAAGCTCCATCATCAGAGAAAAGAAAAAAAAAATCTACCAATATAGTAGCAGCTTTACTGCTTTCCCTATATTTTTTAAAAGCTGGAAGGCAGGTTTTCCCTGCCTTGCTACTGGTGACTAGGGGTACCTGAAAAAGCAGTCTTCCGTAGTTTTCACAGTGAGAGGGTCTCAATTAATTAACATGTTTATAAACATAAATCTATTAGTGTCTTATTGGTGAAGATTTATAAAAAGCTTAAACAAAAGCCTGGCTCCAGATTTTTGGGGGGGGGGGGTGGGGGGGGGGGGTGGAAGGAAAGGGGAGGAATCAACCTCTCTCACACACCAAGATACCATCTCTGGATCAGGAAGACACTGAGGCATGATCACTGGAAGATGACAGACTGTGCTGAGACATATGTCTGTCCTGTTAAGAAACCCACTATTGGCCACTTTTGAACAGGAGGAACCAGGTTAAAGTGGTCCTTTTGTGTGAAGTGCTGCTAAGTTCTAAAAATCCATAGCAAAGAGGATGACAAACACATTCAAATATTCCAAGTATTACTGCATGCACCCTGTTTCATAATTCAAATCCAAGTTACAACTTCTATTTGCAGTAGGGGATAAACATGGATGTCCTTGTCTGAGACAGACTGCTGGTTTCAAAGGTCTCCTACCTGCACCTAATGAGGATACATTTTGCAGATAGTTTTGTTTGTTAACTTACATTTCTATATCAGTAAATGTTTCAGAGACAGCACAAGTGCAGCTCTGAGTGGCAACAGAGCTGACAGAAGAACAGGTTTTCAGGTAACGGGAAAGGCATTTGCTTTCACAAAGCTGTGATATGAACACTTTCTACAGCACTTAGGTGGAACCTCATGTTCAAAGCCCCATTTTTCACAACTGCTCTGCACAGACAGGCCTGGGTATTTTTTGGTTGTGTTTTGTTTGTGGATTGTTTTCTTGTTGTTGGGGAGCAGTCTGTTTCTTTTTTTTTTAGAATTCTATCCAACCTCAGGGTTTAAAATATCTCTGAAATGTACAATAAATAATGAAACTGCATGAGTTTCATCAATGCATTATAAAAGATGATCATACACAAGTCTAACATTGACTAGTGACCAAGTCTAGTTGTTTTAGTATCAGAATGTTCTAGCTAACATTTCATGTCACATCCTCCACATCCAGCTTCCTAAAACTGGACTCCTATCTATATATATTTGACTACAAGTATCAAATTCTGCAATTATTACTCAGCCCAAATCCCTACTGATTTCAGCAAATACATGTACCAACTAGGAAGGAACTTCATGATCACTGCTTCTACTAAGCAAATAGTTTTAACAGACTCTTTCTGTTCCTCATCCTTACTGAAATGGACAGGCAGACAATGTGACAACCGTGCGCCCACTGGGTTACCTGTAAGCAACTCTTCTGAGCAATCTGTTTCACCAAGCATAAATCTTTGTTTCAGAAAGGACTGTCTTATTACCGTAAGTACACAGGGAACAGACTGACCTCAACCTGAAGCCTGGTGACAGCTGTTTCCAAAACTGTAATCTGTTTATTGACATGAAACAAGAAAAGGGATACAGGAGTGACTGCTGATTCCCACAGCAGCTCAACATAACGCTTCTAACTTCGCTAGATTTGTGTAGCTAGAAGCCAATTAGTTTTATTTCATATGAAAATTATATTATAAAGTGAAGCCAAGAGGAATTCATTGAACCATACTATTAAAAAGCACAAGGCAAACACTTCTAAAATCACTTTACATGCTGTTTTTATTTAGAGTCTTTGTCTTGCATTTAATTCCTTGCTAGAAGCACAGAAGCTCAAAACCATTCAGCTGTGTATATTCAAGAAACACCACACACAAAATCATCAGACACAGTTAATTTCAGCTGTTTTCTCATCTCCAGTGTTATCAATAACACAGGAGTTATCTTGCACACTGCGGCAGCTGTGCAGATCAGAAAGGTAACTTCCTAAATTTAACTACTCAACAGGTCAGACAACCTGCAGAAGTCCTTGAATAGTTGAAATGCTTCCACTATGCTTTGTAAAATTTTAAAATCATAGAAGCATATTTGAACCACAACAGAGAATCAAGCTATTCCATGAGCACATGAATGAAGGAATACTACTTCCCTGTACATTTATTTTTGTCCCTACTGTTCCTTTCCAAGTCCAATTGATAACCCTACTGGGGAGCAGACAATATTTACTCTGACTTCATCCATGAACTACGCATGTATACTGAGTAATTAGCCAACTGCTCCCAGGCAGAATATGCACCACCTGCTTTTTCCTGACTGTGTCCCTGGCACACAGTGATGTCTCTTTGCCAAGAGAAGGGGTGGAATTTTCAGCCAAAGCAAGGAAACTGGTGGGTCAGGAACTGCAAAGTTATTTTAAACAAATCCTCGTGTAATCAGTAATAGCGTTGCTTATTTTGAAAAGGAACACATGCATGATGAGACAGGTGTGTGGGGGAAAACCTGCTTACCTCTGCAGCCAAGTATTTCCCCTTACTAAGGAGTATCTTAAAATATCCCATCTTGGGTACTCTTATGCTGGAAAGCAGTACTTGGCATTGTTCTCTCCAATACTTAGCTGCAAACTGGAACTTTTCCAGGCCCTCTCCTCATATGTATGAGGAAAACTGAAAGCTTCTAAGTACTTTAACCTGTTTAAATTCATATCCCCCAATTGTTCAGATAGTTTGGTATTTGGCTTTAAGTACTTGATAGACTTCAGAAAGCAAAAACATAAACACTTTATGATAAAGTTTTACATTCAGTTTGAGGCCAAACTGCAATATGGATCTCAGGCAGTCATATTACAAAGTAAGCAGACAAGATTTACCACTTCTGCTTCAAGATCGTGTTCCCTCAGGTGAAAGGCAATAATTTAATGTTGTTTTCTTACATTACTCACCTCAATAACATTAAGATGAAAAAAGATTTTTATAAATAGCTATTTGAAGAGCACCATATTTGAATTTAGAGCTTATTCTCTAATTGAGCCAATAAGCCAAACACTTTCTTAAACAGCCCAACTTTCTTGGAGGAGCACACAATGGCAATGCTATGCATGCAGTCTGTAAGCATTACTTACTGTGTCATATAAACTGTGTTTAAAGCAAACGAGAATAAACAACTACCACCCACTGGTTGTCAGGCTGGCTTCCGCACAGCCCTTCTTGGACATGCAAACTGCTGAACAGACATTTCCTTGTTGTATGCAATCTGTATAGATAGGCCTGTAAAGCTTGTCTGACCACAAGAGATTAATAGCTTTAGCCAAATAATGCAGTAACCATGTGAACGATGAGCTGTTCTAGCATGTTTGCAGCCTCTCAGCAAGGTTCAACACGCTGCTATCTGCATCTTGTTGCCAGGAAACACAACATCGCCCAGGAACATAAGGGAAGCCGGGTTGCAGTGACCAACCATGAACTCCAGGAAGAGTCACACCAAGTCCAAGCAGCCCATACATAAAGATTTAGCAGGTTCTTCTGACACAAGATGATGTTGCGTAAGAAGAAAATGGCAAGGATACACAGTAAAACATTTGCCAACCACTTCAAAATCTAGCTTTAAACCATGTTAAAACTAGGTTTTAAGGCCCATTATATTCAGTGCTTGAAATCAGAAGCTCTAGTCTTAAGAGGAAGTTTCACTCCTCAGTTCTCACCAATACTTACCCTCAAACATGAAGCTCTTCCAAGGGAAGAAATACATGGAAGAGCTACAGACACTGTCAATTTGTCATTCCATGGTAAGTGGATATTGCAAATTTACAACAGTTATCCAGCCTTGCACTGAGGCATGATTTTGCAGCAGTGACTGAAGCAAAGATCTTCACAACATCTTTTAAAAGAAGGAAGAGTACAGGCTATAGAATTAGCAGCTTAAAACAGAAAATTAAAAGTTATTGATGTTTAAAGTAATTGTCTCGGTAGACTACTTTTACGTGAAGAAAACAGACAGACAGACACTAACTGGGTAGCCAGTTCAACTTAACAAGATGAAGTCTAGTTTGTAGTCAAAGAATCTGCCTCTGCTTTGACAGCAGTTTCACACTGACTGCAGCACACCTGGGTTTTCTGAGATCATTCTGTTTCTCTGACTTCATTCACAGTAACAGAATGTCATGTGTTTGGCAACACACCCACTCACTTTCTTCCCAAACCGGTGGGTAAGACAGAAACTCCGTGTACCAAGAGATCGAAATACCCACCAGACTGGAAACCTGCAAAGTAAGTGTGAAGGCAGAAAACACTATTCAGCTAATTTTACAGGCTGGAGACGATTAAGCAATTATGAAGCTTTTATTTTTTTTAATTAATAATTCTTAACTGCATCATTTAGAGCATGTAGCTCCTGTGCAGTGATGGATTCTGTGACAGGCTTCAACAAGAAAACTTTTTGCTTGTTTGCAGAGAACTCAAATTTAAATTATTTGCATGGGCTTATTTTATTTCTGCATTTGCTGTTCTGGTTTCAGAAATGATTTTAAATACTTGGAAAAAATGGAAGTTTCTCTTTTAAAGTACAGCAAATTTTACCTGCTATGCAGTTACAAGATTATTTTTATTGTTTTTTTTTTTAACAGACCAACATTTCTTCAAGACAATTCTATTCTCATTTCCTACTTCACTTTCAGTGTAAGTGTAAGTGGAACTGCCTTCAGGAAAAAGGATGAATCCATAGGCTAATGGACCCCAAGTTTTAGTGCCTAATCCAACATCCAGTCAGGTGAAAGTAATGACTCACATTGATTTGAAGCATTAAATTGAGTCTCTGGTGCCTAATGAGAAATCAGCCTATAAAATGAAAATTTAAACACTTAGGAAGAAGTGCTGCACTTCTTCCGGAAGTGGAAGGAAGCAGAGGCAGTGAGAACATACCCACAGGGACTCAGATGGCAAATGGAATTTGAAGTTTTTACTACACAACTACAGAAGCATTGCCTTGAACTATGGCTGGAATGAGTTCCATCAGGTTTACAGGTTATGGTAAGGCAGGTAAGATAGGAGCAGTTTGCATTATATGCTTCCTCCAGGAGAAAAAAAAAAATAAATAAAAAGCAGTCTTCACCCCACTTTCACACAAACATGGGCTACATGGATTTGATGAACTTGAAAGCATCAGCACTCCTCACTACTACTCAAAATGGAACATTCATTACAAAGTTGAAGTTTTGTGTTAGATTTCAGGGTGCAGGATTAACCCTAAATTGGTAACAACCATGAAAACTTAGAAGCTGCTTTCTAATTTCAGAAAATGAGTGGATAAACACTACTATGTATAGAGGAAACGATAATTTCTAATAAATGGTTTAACAATTTTAGAAGACAAACAGATAATCATCATTTCTGAATGTGCTGCTCAGGTTGTTCATAGCAAATTAGCTGAAACATTGCCACGTATTACCAACCATATGAAATTTCCAGTCAAACGACTTAACAGAGCACCTGATTTTAGTTGCTTAGAACGTAATAATGAAACCTATGCTTGGAGTGCACACAGCCAATCTGTATTCACAGTGACAGAAAACAACTGCTGTATCACTCCTGTTTCAATTACTGCAAAGGCTCATTCATGCTGCCACTTTCCCCAATACAGAGAAAACATTCTTTAGGAATGTTAAGAACAAGCACAATATTACACAACAGTCTCCATCAACTCCATTTATACAGAGCTGAAATTTCCTTATACAAGTCTTCCTGCTTCAAAAAGTACTTTCCAAACACTAAACAGTAGTTTTATTAGGTGTGCAAGACTTTTCTGTTGTGGCAAACTTGTTAGTTATTATTCAGGTAACATCATCATAGGGTTTATAAAACACATGCATACAAAACATCAGGAAAAAGAGCACACATTCTGTTATACTTCTGCACCACAGCTCAGTTAAGCACCCTTGCTAGTAAGGGAGTAAATTTAGTTACCTACCGATATTTCACTTTGATCCTATCATTGTCAGGGTTGCAGTAGAGCCTTTCCAGATGCTCCTGGGAATCATTGGTCACACTTTGCCAACTCTGGGTCGCTGTCCTCCTCACTTGCCAATGGTATGGTAAGACTGTGTGATGTTTGGGACAATCATTGCCATAAACACAAGTGCCCTGGAGAAAATCCACACAAATTTCTATTCCGTCTTCCTGATGGGTGTGATATTGCAGCTGGTTCAAAAGCTCAAATACCAGGTCAAGAGAAGCTTCTTCACTTTTGTCCTGGAATATCCCACCACAGAATTTATTACTTAGGTTCAAATTGTATTGCATTGGACTGCTAGTCTCTTGGAATAAGCCAGATGAGTAGCTTTCCAGAATCTTGTCTGGGAACAAAGGACAAGATGCACCATCACTAGCAGCTGGGTGCAAAGGATGGTCCTGGAATGATTCATTACTATTATCAGCAGCAGTTCCAGGAGCAGTTTCTGGTGAGAGGTCTTTCTCTCCTGACTGCACATTGTGCTCAGGATGTCCAGAAGGATGAGCTACTGGCAACTGATTCTGCACATTTGGAGCTGTTGGCATCAGCACAGTAACATTATTTTCTGGTTGGGAACAAGAACTACTGAGGTCTAGAGTCTTTTTCACAGCAGGCTCACATAAATCACTATGACCACCACTTTGGCCTCTGGGCACAAAGACTCTATCCAAGGTCCCAGCTCCCAGCAAACTGGTAAAGATTGGCCGCAAAGCCCTGAGAGTTTCTGTGTCCAATCTCTTCTGCACTTGCTGCTTCTTCTTGAAGCAAGGCTTCACTGGTGGTATTTTTTCAGACAGTCTTATCTGAGGAGGAAAGTCCCCTGAAGGAGGGCACTTCATTCCTGGGCAGTGAGCCTGCTGTACAACACACGCTGACTTTGGTTCCATGTCCATCAGACACAGACTCTGCTCTCCCAAATCACTTTCAAATGTCCCAGAGCCCTGCAAGAATCAATCTAGGGCGGAAAGGAAAACAAGATAGTTAATCTCTCTAATTGCTCATGGTTGACTCAAAGAAGATCACCCCTGGAGAGGATTTCAAGCCAGCAACAGCAAACTCCTCCCCTCTCTGTGACTGTGGGTAGCCCCTAGGCACGTAAAGCATGAAACCAGTTAAACTCAGGCTAATTAATCCCAAACACACACTCATCCTCTTCTCTCACGTGAAGTCTCAGAGACACTCAGGCACGCACACACAGTCCCCGGGGGAAGGAGGGGAAGCAGGAAAGGGGAATGGGCTTATGCTCTCCTCGTGATGATGTTTAATAATAAACAGCGCTTTAGTTCATTACGTTCTACAGACGTGAACATTGCATTGTTCATTTTTATGCTTCCCTCACACACAGACCTGAGAATAGAGGCATTAGCAGACATACAACCCTGAATGTTCCCACCACACTTTAAACATTCAAACACTATTTCTTCTCTCACCAGATAAGCAGGCGGATGTACGCATTCCAATTCCATTCACATATATCTTCCCTCATGCAACCTCACACATCCACCCAGCAGCTGCATCAGCGAACTGCTGGCTTCACTTAAAGAAGAGCAAACTTCGTACCAGCGCCAGCAGGGGCCAGGATTTAATCCTTGTTTTTTTAGACACAGGAATTCAAGTGCTTACACCCTGTTCCTCCTGTTATGCATCTGACACTGACAGTCTCATACACATCCAGACACTCCCACGTCATCTACAGCCACTCTCACATGCCCACACTCTCTCACACTGACTCAGATGCACAGGCTGCACTCCGTCACCCTCCTGTGACACATCGAGCTCATCTGCCTCTTGCTAGGCTGGTCAACAGGAATTAAAACTAGGCAGACAAGAGAAAAAAAGGGTGCCAGTTTGCTAGTTACTCAGGAACACAGGAAAAATAATGTGTCTAAGATGAAAAACTAATTTTTTTTCTCAAGTACAAATAAATAGTGTGTCTTGTACATCACCAGAAAGCAAGCTGTATGGCTTTTAATCAGGAATCTCGTAATATTTGATTACACTTAATTAAGCCCTCTTCAATCTCCTTGCACGTAGTCTCAAAGCTTAGAGTAGAGCACATTAAGGGTTATTTCTTGGATAAATGCATTCCAAACAAAGCAATTCACATTTCAAAACAAAATCCCAGAAAAGGGATAAAATTTAACAATAATTTCTTACTACTGACAATTTGCTCTGGAAAATTGCTCATTGAGTCTTCCTCATTTTGAAACAAGCATTTAGGAGGCTTCTGCATTACTCTGGGAAACAGCAAGCCAGGAAAAAAGGAAAAAAAGTTGTACTTTCACAGTTTCCCATTTTTAGATTAAATTTAATGCAACCGGTAAATTTGTTTGCCGGTTAGAATAAAGTTCATATTTATTGGTACCTGTTATTCTTCCACAGACAAATCAGGTGCCTCTCCTAAACCATCAAGGGTACCTCAAACTTTCAAGTAACTTCCAAGGTTTAAAACTCCTCAACTCTGAAGGGCATCAGACGCTTCACTTCACCGCACCCAGGTTTAACAGCCATGGCGAGGCGATATGCAAGACGCTCTCCCAGAGTCTGAGGAGTCCTGCTGCGCCAAGGAGCTAAAACAAGTGACTTCCGGTCACTTTCGGCAGTAACCCTAACCCTAATTCAGCATTATTATCACTCATGATTATCACTTAAGTCTTGCTGTGATTTTCAAAACAGAAAACGGTGAGAATCAGAGTATCAGATTTTGTTGGCATTTCTATTTTTTAACACCCCAAATCACTCGGTATTGTTTAGAAACAACGTTAACAGTCACCAAGAGCAATGCTGATTTGCACAACAGATTTCAACACAGGAAGATCTCTTGGTGCGAGATTTCAGTCCCCAAGTACTCGCCATCTCATGCGAACCACACCTCCTTTCCCTCTGCTAAAGAAAGCAAGTCTAGGGGTCCTAATATAATTTTTTTAAAAAATAAAAAAATATAAGAAACAGCCCAGATATAAAACCAAACAAGAGCAAGAGCAAGCAAACCCTGACGGACAGACCGCTCCGCAACTTTCCGCAGGGTTGAAGCCACTGTGAGCGGCAGGTTCCCCCGTAGCAACCTACCGGCTTGTGCTCCCCCCGAGCGAGAGTCCTGAGGTTCTGACTCAATTTAAGGATAGCTTCGAAACAAGATTAGTCTTCTGATAGGGGAAAAGAAAATAATGGATGAACCGACTGCTGCAGCCGGGTGCTCGCACGCCAGTACTTCCACCTTAAACGCGCAGAAACGCCTGTGTCCGAGCTCGCAAGTCCGGGGCTGTTTCTCGAGTTGCCCTCGGGGTTACCAAGAGATAGCGGCGCGGAACGGAACGGAGCAGCCGGAGCCGAGCCCCAGCGCCGCGGGGAACAGCAGCCCGCGTTCACGGCCACCCTGCCCGCCCAGCAGTAGGTATCCCACGGCTCACGCCGGCCCGCCCCGCAGCTCCCTCTGCTCCGCACACATTCCCCTCGCTGTTTTAAGTATCGCTTCCCGAGAGCGCTCTGCAGGCGGCTCTGCTGCGCGGGGAGGGGCTCGGGGGCGACGGCGCGGAAGCTCCCCGCCGCCTGTGCCGGGAAAGCGGCCCGCCCCCTCCGCCGCTCCGGCCCGCCCCGCCCCAGCCACCTCCCCCGGGGTCGGCCGCCCAGGGGGCTCCGGGCGGAAGGGGCAGAGGGGGGCAGGCTGAGGCATGCACCGTTCTACACTAGCTGTAGCCCTTCGTGTCTTTCCGTGGTTAAGCCCCGTGTTGAACCCGCACCCAACCAGCGACACCAGAGAAAACAGCGCGGCGACCGGGTCGCTCCCAGCAATAAAGGTGCAGTAGATCCCTCTGCATTTGCTTTATCACGCATTAAACACATGGTCTCACTTCTGTAAAACTTGAGGGCCCCAGTGCCTTACCAAAGAGGATCTCCTCAGGCAAAAAACAACCAGCGATAGGCCAACGAGCGCGCCCAGGCATGCGTGCGTGTGTGCTTGCACGCGAGCAGGGACCTGCTTCCGAGGACATGCGAGTTTAGCACCCTGTTAGCCCTTGCAGCTTGAAAGTCACGCAGCACGCTGGGATAAACAGTGCTCACGAAAGCCAAAGTCGGCACACTCATTTTCAAACGTTACTGAATTTCATGGTGTTAAGTTATTCACTGAACACTAATTAATGACTAAGAAGCAAAGCAGAAGCCCATCCCGCCTTAAAGTCACCGTGACTCATTTTCTGTACCATGGTGTGAGCTCAGTGCCCTCCTAGCACGGGGCTGCCAGGATATGGGCCTGCACTTCACTGCCTGTGACACACTCTGAAAAAGAAAGCATGCAGTGCACCAAGTACAGTGAGTTACAGTATGTTACTATTCATTTACACGCCGACTTTTTAAGGTGCAATTTGTTAAAAGCATAGTTAAGTTTTCTTTCGTCCAAAAGCCATTAGCATGCTGTCATCTTTTGCCTGCACGCTGTGCGTGTATGAGAGCACGATTTTCAGCTGCTGGTGCGATGGCCTGGCATGCTTCCCTGGTGAGTCACACTCTTGTAGTGCCATAGGAAACTTCCAACTGGACATGGCCATCAATTCACACAGGCTCCACACACACACCCCACAAGAATTAAGCACATTTGCATCACTAACATGGCCAGGTAAAATAACTTATAAAGAGGTAAATAACTTCAGAAGGTGAAATTCATGTTAATGGAACACATTATATTACGTGTGGTTTTGTTTTCTTTTAAAATAAAACTGGTCTTCCATTCCCTGCGCTCAGGGATTTTGTGAAATGATGTACATAGAAAATCCAGGCACCTGGAAAGATACTGTCATTTTAAGGGGGCACAAGTTCTACAGTGTCCTTTGAAAATGCTGCACAGCTGTGTTTGTAATGCAGGGAGAATATGCCATTTCCACAAACAAATTGCAAAAATTGAGCTTCATGAGTTGAAGCTGACTTCTTTTAGAATGACACGAGAGGCAGAGTAAAGGAGGCATCACTGTCTATAGGCGCTGAAAATAAATTATCATCTGTAAACTAATTGAACTCTTGAGAGTCTGAAACATCAGACAGGCACAGCCTCATACTCTGTCTGGACACGACAAGACAAGAGCTTTACCAAGCACAGTGACTGGCCATGTGTCATACCCTCATTTAGAAAGAAAGAACTGCATACACACTTGCATTTATCTTCTATTACCAGAACAAAAACTATCTGTTTGGAAGAGCTTATTTCATGCAAAAGATATAAATAAGTAGCACATATGGCTGAACTACACACTAAGGTATGCACAACTCCCACTGCAGTGGGATTGTAAGGACATAACTGAGGGAAGACGGAGGCCTGGAATAACCATTTTTCTCAAACAAGTGTATAATTAAAGGAAATACATCACGGCACACCAGCATATTGTACACCCATTTCTGAGGCCACCCCACACAAATATATAAAGTAACTATGACCACCATGAAAGTATGATCTCATTTTTAAATGCACAGTTAGATCTTAAGCAAGAGAAAGAAAGCTTTAATTATTTCTTTCAAATGGTAAACTGCATCAGAGTGAATGCAGCCATTTACAATTCTGACTTGCAAATAATGGAATAATCAGTATGCACAGTTCACTTATTTGCTGATGAAAGGGAAATGTCTTTGACTTAAAGGTTCATGCTAAAAAAGAACAACAAACCAGACACAAAAAACAATGTTCTTGGGCTCCAATGCATTTTTTTCTAATGACAGAAACATGAGCTCCTTTTCTACCTCAATACTTACACAACAAACACTTTTAACTTCTTAAGCTACATCCCATCACAGGAAGGTTAACTGTTCTTTTCTGATGTTTTATATGCAGAGAAGTCAGCAAATGCTGGTGGGAACTGGAAGGACACTGGGGAACAAGGCAGCACATAAAAGGTGTGCTGCACCTTCTCAGTTTCCTTGAAGCCATTGGGTCCCAGGTATGTCTTGCACACTCTTGTGCTCTCAGCATTCTGAGCAGGAAGGAAAAGGGAGAGGAACAGTCACTGCCACAAGCGCTCATTTTAGCTCAATGTATTTCTGCCAGCCAAGCCAGCAGAAAAGCAGGTAGTATTCACTGATTTCAAGGCATTAAAAAAACTCCTCTTATGAGGAATCTCAGTGCTACTGTTCCCAAGGTGCTTACACTCTGTATGTCTAAAACAGCCTACCTCACTGTATGCAGCAAATCAAGAAGAGAATGAAATTGGCTTCAGTAGTACAAGTTTTCTCCAAGAACTTCTCTACCATTTCTCCAATTTAATCAATCACTACATAACATTTTTGGTTTTTTTTTTTTTAATTGCTTTCTAGCACTGGACTTTACACGCAAGTAAAGAAATCAGTACTGATTATTACCACATAAAATACTGAAATCTACAGTTTCAGGCTTTTTTTTCTTACTATCATTATTATGTAATACAATTTTACCAAAATTGTCTTACTCTTAATTGTCTGCTTTAACAATTAAACAAAAATACAAAATGATACATCACTAAGGTTAAGTAACAAGTCACTGGCAACTGGAAGAGGACAGAGGTCCCTTGACTTACACAACAGCATTTCACAGGTTGGATCAACCATTTAGCACGTCGAAGTCCAAGAGAACACACAAATGTCTATGACTCTTTCTTTGCTATGTAGCAGCAGACATGGATGCCAAAAACTAGAAAAAGGAATGACAGTTGTTATTCTTAAACTAGTGAACCATGACTTGCAGTAGAAAACAAACTACAAAGTTATGCCACCTTCATTTTAGCAAAAATACAAAACTTCTGACTTTGATTTAGCAGTGAAAAAACAATCCATTGATGTTTTACAGTACTGTACAAAGAATGTGCATTTATTACAGAAATCAATATGAAAGGAATTCATCCGTGTAGCTGAATTTACTGTAATGCTTTAGAATTAACCAAAGAGAGAGTTATTTTCCATACCAATGCTTGATGAGAAATGCTGATCACTTTCAAGTAACATTTCAAGCCCTACCCTTGTTCTGACATGGACATGTACCAGCAAGCCAGTTAGGTAAGTACCAAGGGAAAAGAAAGGTCAATGATGCAGACATTTTTGAGAAGTTCACAGATGGGAACAGAGGCTCTCTGATCTGCTCACCCTGTTATTAGGATGTGCTTACTCTTCTAAACCTATAAGACTTTTGCAATAGTCAATTTTTCATAATATATGTCAACCTATTTTTTCTCTCACAAGTTGCATAACTAAATATTTATAATTTTTATTTTCTGTGCATTTCTGTCCTCCCTCTTAATACTAAGGCTTACTTTTTTTTTTTTTAAGCGAAAAAGCACTTAATGTGTTTATATGAAGGTAAAAAAATGCAAGCTAGTTTTCACTGATGAGGAGAGAGGAGGGCAGCAAAGGTCTATTCAACACCTGTACTTGGGTGGCGTTTGCTGGAGTGACACCTAGTGGGGTACATCTCTCTTGGTCTGTCCTGACGATCAGGAGGGCAAAAATTTCAAGGTCCAAACATGCTGACATGAAGCTTGCTATTCATTAATGTTTCCCTCCACTGGAAATGCTCAACGTTGACTGAATTTTGGCCAGGCTGTTGCATACAGCTTGAGGTCAGGAAGAGGACCTCTGGGGAGTGACAAACACTTGATGCCATAGCCTAGAGAAGAAACTGGGACCCTACTTTCGTGGGGGGCACAGAAGGGGCATCTGTCTGCATTGTGTATCTGCATCTGAATTCCACACACTGTCAGAATGAAGAATTGCTTCTGAAAATGCCATTACATTTACAGCAGTATGATCTACAGTAACTACAGGAATTCCTGTTCCTCCTTGTGCCCTATTGCTATCAGATATAGCCAGGATTCTTAGATAACTAAGCAGTGTTGCATATCTGACTGGTAGATGCATTTGGCTCTTTGGAGGGTAGCAATGACCCAAACCCACAGTGTTTATAAGAAAAAATATAAACAGAGATTATTCTTATGATACTATCCACAAGCAAGTTAAAGAAAAAAAACCCAAAAACTAAAAAACACCCTAAAACAACCATCATCTGCTTAAACATGATAATCTAGACTGGTGTAAACAGAAGGGGGTTGCAGTCTTTAAAACAGAAATCTTGCTAGATAAATGACATATTCACTGTGTGGCAGTGACTTTTTAGTAATACCTTATATTCTTCTTCTGTTTTGCATTGCTCAAAAGTATCAAAGCTACAGTAGTTTCAATCCATCAATATTAGTAAATGAAACCTTTTGAATGCAGACCCAACTTTTACATTTGCAGCTAGCAGTAACAAAAAATTTAGTAATTTTCTTGGTCTCAAATTCATCTGGTTTGAATATCTTGTACTAGTAATTACAAGCTTTAAAAGCAGACCATTCTGTTTCTCTTATTTAAAATACTTGAAAGTTTGACAAGAACAGCATTTCTAAGAAAAAAGCACATATATGACACATCTGAATAGCACCATACTTCTAGTTATTTTGCTGACTATCAGATAATCTTATCTCTGTAGGTGATTTACGATTCATATATTTGGACAGGGAATGCATCATGCAAAAAGCAGACCCTTTTCCTGGAAAATATGTTAATCATTTCTGTAGAGATATCTTACTATTATAGGGTTGCAGTCTTAAGGAAATGGACCTAGAACTTTGGTCTACACGTGCAGAAGAACACTTCAATGCTTTTAGCATATCAGCACAGTAACATTATACAACTTAAGAGGAAGTGTTTACTAAGAGTTCCCATCTATCTTATAAAACAGGAAATAATTTTATCACAAAATCAAAACAGAAAAAACTTGTATCAGTCATACTCAAGTCAGCAGGCTCTCAAGAAGTCATCTTTATACACGGCGCTTCCTTCTGCAGTTGTACTATCCAGTGTTGTACCAGTCTGAGGGAAAAGTTAATAATGCTTCAAAACTAACTCAACAAAATCCAAACCCTTCATTCTTAAGATGCATGTAGTACGCATTTGCGGGGCATTAGGCATAAGTTAGAAACAGGTAACATTTCAGTACACTAAAACCCCTCAAATGTTTAAATACCATTTTGTGACTGGAGTCTGAAGACAGCTTTCCATCTGTATGAATGGGACTTCTGGACACAGTGCCTCTTATTCAAAAGTAAACTTACTGACTCGCGTTCCCAGAAATTATCATGTATCTATTCATGTATCTGTTACAGACTGGGGAGATGCTCAGGGACATTCAACAAATTAAAGCATTCATTGCATTTTGAAGTTGATTTAGATCCATGAGTTAATACGTAAAATAATTGATAGAAAATAATGCCCATAATGGAGACACACTCATTTGATTTATGTGGGATTTTGTTGAACGGGTGCACCCTCTTGTGGAAGTCTCTTAAATCTGTACAAGCCATGTATAAGGCCAAGGCCGCACTTCCATGCAACCTTTGTAATATGAGAAATACAAACTGGTTCATATAATACCATGTAACTTTTAAGATATCTTTTGAAGGTTAATTCTGAACCACTGATGATTCTGGCACATACGGATCCTGGCCCCATGGTAGATAGTGATGTATGGATGACAGTGCTTTGTTTCTTCTCCTTTAGGCTGACTCCCATTTAAATGAATAGGAAAGCAATGTTCCTTTAGAACCCAGTGTTGGACAACTCAAATTTAAACAGTTCTAAAATTAACAGTTCTATCTAACAGACAGGTAGTATACTATTCTATATGCAAATAATGTCCATTCTTAAACCAAAAATCCCAACAAATTATAAAGGTATGCCTTGAAGGCAGCAGCATTTTACAGCTGAAAAAACAGCTAAGAGCTGCTCACTTCAGCAAAACTTAATTAGAGCTTTAGTTACCCAGTGAAACACTGATTCTACAAAGGCGTGCAACACCCTTGAAAAGTTGAAGGTGTGAATGAAGATCTCTGTAGACATCCCTTGAAAAGGTCAATTATTACAATACAAAAGGGAGCAGTATTATAAATTTGACTGCCCTTTCTCCCAAGCTCTGCCTGATTCACACAGTGAGGAGGAAAATTCACATATTAGGTTAAAAATAAAATGAATGGAAGAAATTAAATCTAAATTCAACAAAACTTTTTTTTCTTTTTCCCTAAGATTCAGGAGATGAAGAACAAAAATCTGAAGCTCCATAAATATTATTGATGTTCAAATCCTCCAACTTAATTGTGCTGTCTGAAAACAGCAATAATAATGGAACATATTCACAAACATACCATGTGCATCCAGTGGGCTAGGCATAGTTCCAGGTCAGTTGTAGCAACACACGTCTAACCCTGAGTAATAATACAAACCCATCTGGAAGAAAATGGGGCTAGTCCTTCATTTTGTCTAATGCATATGTAAGTAATCAAAAAGAAGAGAAACGCACATTGCTTTAGTGATCCTGTATATCTTCCTTCAGTACGGCATGGCATACAGTTTGTCTTAGTGTTGACTCCCAAAGCCTCCCTGCTGCGGGTACTGTGAGCAGCTGGATGGATACAGTCTGCAGATCACATAAATAAAACCAGTGTTAGACAGCATCATGCAGAAAACAGCAAAATGATTGCTATATTCAGCAGATGTTCTTTGTCTGAAACAGCCTTAAGTGACTATGAGCAGGAGAGATGCTTCTGCTCTACGTTTTACAATAAGAATATGCTTTGGAATGATTATTTCTTTATGGAAGAATTATTGTGTGGGAGTACACTATAAATGCTTTATTTCTAGAGTTCAGGAATCTGTGGGTTGCTGAAATCAGGATTCCAAAAGGGTACAGCATACTGCCTTGCTATATTAATTCTGTTCGTGAAGATTTTTTTCTTTTACACTTCCTAAAGGTTTTTAAATTTAGAAAAAAACATGACTTGGAAGAATTTTCTCTAACATATAGGTCCAGATTGAGTCTAGCATTGATTGGCCAGCTAGAAAATACAAAACTAATTCTGTTTTCTGTGGATAGATTGATCTCCAATCTCTATCAATAGATTGATACTAACAAACCTGACTAATTCTATCCAGAGCCAGCTCAAATTGGCAGCACACTCAAGCTCACCACAGGCATGTACCTATAATGCTGCAAGGGGCAGTTCCATACAGCTGTGCCACAGAAGTTTTGAACTGCTTTCACATGAGCTTTACATTATGCTCAACAGACCCAACCTGGAGAAGAACTAGACCACTGCAGACACCTGAGTGGCTGTCACCTCGAAGGAGGTGATCCTGTCCCTCTACTCTGCTCTTGTGAGACCTCACTTGGAGTATTGTGTGCAGTTCTGGTGTCC
>WYDI02033820.1:0-11841 GCA_009867235.2 Psittacus erithacus | reverse complement strand
TGTATTCTTTCGATTCTCTTCCCCATCCCTCCGGGAGCCGAGGGAGGAGGTGGGGGGGCAGTGAGTGGGCTGTGTGGTAGGCCTAAACCATGACACTTTGCTACGTTCCTCACCCAGAACAGACTACATTTTAATTGCTACAAAGAGTGTATTTTTCTCTGTGTCATCATCAGTGTTATCAAGACGGCGCCCACCCACTTCAGAGAACACTTCTTGGAAGGCACAATATAATCTCCATCTTGCAAAGCATCAAACCAGGAAGGTCATAGCCAGTCCTAACGCTTTCTTACAGCCAGAAGGCCTGTGACCCAGTTGTAAACACTCCTTAGGATACAGACAAATTGTTTCTTCACTGAAAAAAAGACAGAAGGTTTTAAGAATTTATTTTTTTTTTAATCCTGAATTTCCAAAGGACACTGTGGAAGCAGAGGAGTCATGTTAATTGACACCTCTCCATCTGTGCAATGCATACATTTTAACCCCAGAAAATCCAGTTTAAGGTCCACACACTGAACAGTAGCCACAAGTTCATTGTATTACAAGTGCCAGATAAAAATTTGCATCTCTGGTTTAATATCAATGATTAAAAAGGGACGAGATCAGACAATGTTTCTGTTCACTGAGATATGAATCCTGTCATTTGAATTACAGAACATGCTTTGTTGCTGAGGAAAATATTTTGTTTTGACATGCAAAGAATACAAATACAATTTTTACACTTTTTTCAGTTGCTGATAAGACTCCAGTAAAAATGTACCATATATATTTCTTCCTCACTAGGAAGGCTGCAAGCTCAAAATTGTATTTTCAGGCGATGAAAATTTATTCCTCTGTATCCTTTAAAAACAGGAGTTTTTAAAGCCCTTGGCAATATCTGCATCTGAAGTTAGACAAAAATGAAACACCCCATAGATGCAGTACCACCAAAGAGTTTTTCTAACAGTGTGAGTCTGTTTTTGCATCAACAAATTTCTACCAAAGTCAAGTTTGCACTCCTGAGCTTGGAGCTTGGCTTCAAAGGTCTGATATTCCTGTGGAACAGAGTCAATTCGCATTCCAGTATTTTTCCTGTCCTAAGATATGATTTTCCCAGGTATGCACCAATTATATATAATTATATATAAAAATATGCAAACGATATATGAACAGTAAATAATTAATTCATGTTGCATGTTGATTATTTCTCATAAAGATCTAGGCTACAGCTAGAAATCCTGATTGCTTACTTTTCTGAGTGATTCAGTGCCAAAAGTGATTTCAGCCATCAGATTTTAAAAAGAAAAGAAAAGAAAAAAAAAGTAGCATTCTGAAAATATTTTCCCACTTGGAAAAGCAAAGATTTAACTTAGGACATCTCCCAGTGCCAGCAACACAAATGCTTTCAATTTTGTAGAAGTAAATTCCAGTAATACCAACTTTAAACAGTGGAAGACCTGGAAATTATGTCTTTTCCTACAAAGAACTGAACAGCTTTCATGGTTTTCCTGGAAAATTCCAAATGCTTCAAAGACTCTTACTGCCCAACCACATTTGAAAGCTTTTAAAGGCCCCATAAGAAAAATGGGAAAAAATAATGGCACACATCCAGAGGCAGAAGGACTCACACTTAAAGAAAACAAGGACTGCACATTTTCCATTACTGCGATATGCTGCGTGCAGGAACAAACATCAAATGGCAGACTTCACTATTTCATTTATTGCCAGCAAAGGGACAAGGAAGTCCTGAGCATCTCTTACTGTGCCATACAGGCATACTGATGCAACAAGATGTTAACATTTTTCTGCCCCCCAGGCTTCAGTCACAAAATGACCCTTCGGCTTTTGTACTTCGTAAAGAGGAGAAAATCAACAAAACCCTTTGTACCCCACCAAGATAAATCTCACAAGAAACCACGGTTAGGATGAACTCATCAGCTATGTTAGTGAAAGCATTTCAATAATAGCAAAAAGAATCTCTCAAATGAGGGAATTCATTATTTTACCGTCAGAATTTGGGTACTGCATAATAAATGAGCTTGAGAGCACACATTTTAAGGCATAGCAGAGATGAAATACTGAATATCTGCTTATTAAGAAAACAGTCGACCTCCTCTTGTTCAATGGGAGACCTGAGTTTCCTGGAAGCATAAACATATGACCATACAATTAAGCACTGTGCCACAATCTTTACACAGCACACAACAGGGTCATTTACAATTTTAGAGACAACCCTAATTCTTCTAGCACTTGAATTTTCCATTTGACACCTTTCCATGCTTCTCATGCAGATTTCATGCTCAACTTGGAGGGCAGGAATACTTATTAGTAGAACTAAACTTTTGCTTTATTTCTCACAGCATGTAAGGCTGGTCAAAGACAACGATGGGCCAGAGAAACTTTCCCCTATTACTTTGAGAAATGAGTACACAGCAGCTACTGAAGCAGTTCATGCTCCATCTCAAGCATGGCCTAAATCCAAACCTGAATTCTGTCTTGAAGCCAGGCCATTTGAACAGAGGACCATGCTAACACCCCTTTTGATTGAAACACACCTTTGTGAAGATAGCCTCTAGCTCTTGCTACTTTTCGGCCTAGGCTCAGCAGCGTTGACACTCTAAAGCATGTGTAAGATTTGCAAGAAGCCAAACTACAGGCATTGTTTTACTAGCAGCCAAGATGGCTAGAGTATTAATTACAGAGCATGTACTAGGGCTCTTTTAGGCCTTGGGTCTGTCACAGTGATGGAAATAATTAATCATGTAAATAAGTAATTATGGATCATTACATGAAGGAAGCAGCTAGTTTTTGCTGCTGAGGTGTGCAGGTACATAACACAAACAAGGTCATCTGTTTATAGAAGGCAATATTTCCCCTAGGAGCACTGGAGACTTCACTGATGGTTGCTCTATATGTCGAGCTGATTGTATTAGCAAAGTACCAGATATTAGCTACCCACAGCCTCACCACCAGCATAGTAGCAACAAGACCTGACCTACCAGGCAAAGGGGCACTGAAGGATTATTGGCAGGAGTATTGAGATCTCAAGCCCAGATCAGCTCAGAAAGCAAGCTGCATATATGCATCTGGAGGCAGAAGGAAGTTGGAGTACACCCCAGTTATGCTCTTTACATACTTTCAGTCTATTTTCAGTATCAGATGCTGGATTATATTATTGGGTAGGAGCTGGTCCAGATATTTCAAAGTGTCATGTTCAAAAGTCATCCTTAAAATTTCAGTTACAAATGAAAATGCTGCCTACTTTTAATAGGAAAAAAAAATATTGTTGTATAATTCATAGACTCACATAATCATCCAGGTTGGAAAAGCCCTTTAAGAATACCAAGTCCAACCATTGCTCCAGCACTGCCAAGGGCACCACTAAACCATGTCACTAAGGGCCCATCTACACAGTGTGTGAACTCTTCTAGGGACTGTAATTCCATCACTGCCCTGGGCAGCCTGTTCCAATGCCTGAGCACCCTTTCAGGGAAGGAATTGTCCCTAATATCCAGGCTAAACCTCCTCTGGCACAGCTTGGGTCTGTTTTCTCTTTCCCTATTGTTTGTTCCTTGGGAGAAGAGAACAGCTACTTCCTGGCTCCATCCTTTTTTCAGGTACTTGTAGAAAGCAATAAGGTCCTCCATGAACCTTCTCTTCTCCAGACTAAACAACCCTAGTTAAGTTCATTCTGCCCTTTTCCAAAGTAATTTCTGTGCCCAGCTGCCATGCTGGGCTAGGGAAATAAGTATCTCAATTTAACACATTGGATATAAAACCTGAAGTTAGCTCATGCTGGAACATATCTAGTATCTGCCATCATTCCTTTCAAGTTCTGCCATAGTTCCCATATTTTCTGTAGTCCTAAATAAGACAATACATTCATCACACTTGTTTAAGAGTCAAGGCAAAAGGTACAAAACAACAGGCAACAAACATGATGAACCTGTCCTTTCTGTAGGCCACACCTACTAACTAACTATTCAAGCTAATGTCTTACGACACACAGAATATAAGTTTCAAACTTGTATTTGCATAAATATTCTGTGCCTACTCAGTCAATTCATGCACTCATTTCTCACTCTTCTATGTAAGAAATGAGTACGTATCATCAGAAAGATCTCTAATACTTAAAACTTCTTGTATTTAATTCATACCTGGTTACAGCAACTTGTGTGCTTGCACATACCAGACAGAATCTCTTTTTCAGTTTTCTCCTTCTCTATATTTCTATTTTTACAGGAGTTGGTGGAGAAATTCAGGTAATCTTTAAATAGACAAGTAATGGAGGAAATAATCTAGCCCTTTTTTCTATTATTTCAACATTTTTTTCACATTTCTAGCCACCGGTACTTAGACAGAGTCTTGTGTACCTTCAAAACCAACTTTTTGTCAGAACAAAGTAATTGCCTTCTTTCACAGATCTCTCAAAATTGAAAAAAAATAAAATCTTTAAAACCCAATACAGCTCCTTTCTATGGCTTATCCATCTTTTCTAGTTTTGCAGAAAGCAACTTCAGCTTTCAAATGTATGCTACCTGGGTTATCCCCAAGAGAAAGAGACCATGGGAAATTAAGAGGTTTTTTTGCAATCCAGGTGCACTTCCCAAAGTAGGAATTCCTGCTGCTAATCTCAAAGATCACCCACCACATCACTAGAAAAGCTTTCAATGCGTGTTCTAATCCAGAGATTTCAGTGAGGTGAAATAACGTTGCTCCAAGTATCCCTGTTTATCCCCTCTGCAAAGCCAGCCAGTTGCCATATGGCTCAGGATTCAATACGTTTTCAAGAGCCTTCACCACTCAGCCTGACTCAGCAAAGTCGAGATATTTGACTGTACCCCAGTGAAATCTGCATTGGCTGGATGTTTCATCCAAGCTCAGGCTATGTGCATCTTACACATAAAGATGTGAATTCTGGCATGGGTCACCTAGGGTTTGTAACAGAGGGCATCCCAGATTTTTTAAATACTTTTACAGCAGTTTGCCCAACAGAAAGAAAGCTTCATCTGCTTTTGGCAACCCTTCAGTAGTCTACCAGAAGAGACAGTGACTAGTGAAAGCAGGACATCAGACCATCTGACTGCAATTCAGAAATCCATTATTCTTTTTTTCCCCTCTTGAATCTAATGAAGACCTTTGTTATTGCTTAGAGACAGTTCAACCTATAAATATACGTTGAAAATATACTGCACACATTGATATTTTTACATTAATATATTACTCTAGATACATACTCAATAAATACACTATGAAACAACAAATTTTGATCAGGTAGGTGTTCTGTTTCTGCCTGGTAGCCAATACTCTCTTTTAAATGACCATACGAATAAGTTTCTCTGGCAGTGTCATATTTAGATAATTCCCTGTAAGTACTTTTTGGTTTTTTAGAAGTGCAATCCAGAATTTATTTGCTGAACAATCCTTAAATTTCTTTTTACAAGATTCACTATGCCATCAGAACAGTTCATCCTTAACCTTTCCTTCCTCATGACTCATAAAGATTGTGTCATATGTTTGATCCAGCGCAGACACAGTTTTGTTTGTGGACAGCCTCCCTTAGCCCTTTGATGAGACTTGGAAGTTTTCTCACAGGCATTTTCTTAGGGCACTCTAAGCTGTGCAGTGTTAGGCCCTGCACAGGTAACATCACTTATACTGACCAGGACTTCCTCTTTCTGTCTACAGTTATTTCCTATTGTTCCTTGTCATATGACTCAAGTCAACACACAGGTATTCATCATCAGAAACCTTTCCTCCAATCACTACCCACATTTCTCTCCAAGTTATCTGAGCTCCACAACCTCCTCTTATTAAACTATATTATTATAAAAAGACAATTTTGACCCTGTCTTGAGGATGAGGCAACACACCAATCACTAAAGCTAATATGGTAACAATGGGTTCAGCCACCTTAAATCTAGCTAATTTACCTAGTAAAGGTTTGTTTTCTACGTTTCAACCTTTTTCTCAATCTTCACAATTTTTCATTTCCTTCTCACACCAAATTTTGTCATTACAAGAACATCACCAACTCAAGCAGAAGAGAATGCTTGCCAATGGTTAAGTCCCTCAGATAAGCAAAACTTTCCTTCAGATGAATCAGTTCCCTGTGAGTAGTAGAAGCCTAGATATGAAAAATAGAGCAGAATTGTCACCTGTCAACACAAAAAAAGCCTTGGAAGCTATACAAAAGATACTTGGACTGTACCTCTCAGAAACACACTGAATTATGACCCTTCTTATACACCAGAAATATAAGCTTGGAAAGCATCATCAAAAGGACAGAGAAGCTTCTAACATTAAAAATAATGTAAGCATTAAATAGATTATGGGAAAATAGTAATTTTTCTCCCGTCATCTTCAACTATTTCAACTTTACAGGGTATTTCTGTATGGGAGGTGTGTTTAAACCTTCCATACAGAAGGGACAGAGCTCCAGGGGCAGTGCACAAGATTAGAAAGTTCAGTAGGGTGAAGGAATTATCTAGCTCTATGGAGGTACTCAGGGAAATGGTCTCAAATCAACTGCAAAGCTGAAAACCTATAGTTCTCTATTGAGCATTAGGAGATGCTCAGTGCGTGCTGAAAGCCAGGTCCCTTACCTTGTCTCGAATCCCTTGTCTCATAACTTCTCTTTCAGCCTCCATCTTGGCATATTTGGCTTTTCTCTCTTCCTCTTGTTGCCTGAGAGCTTCCTGTCGCTCCTCTTCTTTCTTGGCAGCATCTGGGTCTTTCTCCTCATCCCCACCCAGCATCTTCCCCATGTCTTTGGTAGCCCCTAGAGAAAGCACAAGACAAAGTCAGACCTGTAAGTATGTGGGAGAACCGCCATGATTCCAGCTCTTTCCTTTCCCACAGCCAGGCCTCCTTCTGCTGGAAATGTTTCTCCTTCCACTTTGGGGGAGGCACATTCCACACGGAAGCAGGGGATAGCTAGTTTACCCATTCTGACCAGGTGGGTTACCTGGCACTGGTATGAGAAGCAGGGCTGCAAGAGAAAGACACTGCATCGGTAGACTTGCATGAAAGCAACATCATCAGTTTGCAGTCCCAAATTGGGTAAATGTCATCCACATGATGTTTTCACTCCATCAGCTCAGTCATAGAATCATAGAATGGTTAGGGTTGGAAAGGACCTTAAGAATATCTAGTTCTAACCCCTCTGCCATGGGCATGGACGTCTTTCACTAGAACATAAGGCCCAAGGCTCTGTCCAGCCTGGCCTTGAGCACTGCCAGGGATAGAGCATTTACCACTTTTTTGTACAACCTGTAAGGGTGCCTCATCACCATCACAGTAAAGAACTTCTTCCTTGTGTCTAACCTGAAGTCAAGTGGCTGAAGATTGATTCTGGAGGATCTTTAATGTAACAAACAGCTGATACATCCAGAAAGGGTAACACCATGGTTAGGAAAGGAATTTGAAATCTCAGTTGCAGGGATGAGTAATCACAGTCTTAATTGCTGCCAGAAATTACACATCCCATGACAGGTAAGAGCACAAAGTATTTGCAGACATTTGGAGCTGTTGATGATTTTGAGGTTCCTATCACAGACCAGAAAGAAACAGCATCTCTGCATGTCTTTTATTTACCCTTGGACACCACTGTCTCTTAATGCTTAGTGTGCAGGTAGAATCCTGGCTGTGCCTTGTGCTCTTTCTACCCCTGCATAAGCATTGGTCTCAAATTTTCAGCCCTTACACCTATGTGCTTCTGAGCCAGCAGTTATTGTGCAAAGCCCTTGCACATCCATGCAAATGGAGATGCTCCCTGCATGCACCTGTCCCCAGACGGCTGCATAAATCCAGATACCATGTATTTCAGAGGCATTTTTGTTGGCAAATGACTGGGAAGAATCCAGCTGGTGAGGAAAGATGGTGCTGCGGAAAAGGAGAGGGCATTTACTGTGATACTTCATCATCAGGGCACCAGAAGGCTGCAGAAGGATCAAGCCTGGTTACAGGATGAAGTGAAGACACATATCCTTTGGGAGTCATGTTAGACTTGCTCTGGAGCAGGTACACACCCTACATCATTTACTAAAAAAGGTACCTTTAGCCTGAAAGAACACTGTAGATGGCTGGTTACATATTTAACATCTCTTACCTTGCATAAGGCAAAGTTATTGGGCCTTTTCAAAGGCTTAGGCTGGAAGGAGATACTGTGAAAGTCCTTTCAAATCATTGGTACTTGGCGCCATTGGAGGTTAAATAAAGTGAAAAGGTTTTCACAACCCCTTATCCCTCCCTTATAAATTACCTTTTCATTGCCCCAGAAGTGGCTGGGGACTGCTCTTGCTCTTTTATCCCCCATCAGTTCTTGGGAAAAATACATGCAATAGGACAATCCTCCTGAATTGCTCCAGAGATGACAGTTACCAAGTTAACTACTGTCTTTAAAAACCACCAAGGAATTCCTTGGGAGGTGAGCAGGTACTATTACTTTAACCTTCCATATTTCTTTTCCAGATCACATGGGGTGAGACGCAGGCAGATGTCGCCCAGAGAAACTGTGGCTGCCCCATTCCTGACAGTGCTCAAGGCCAGGCTGGATGGGGCTTGGAGAAACCTGATATTGTGGAAGATATCCTTGCCCACGGCAGGGAGCTGGAACTGGATGAGCTTTGAGTTCCCTTCCAACACAAACTACTCTATGATTCTATGTTTTTTCAGACCCGTAAATTGAAAGCAGCCCTGAACCAAAAGCAGCCCTACAAACCCCAAAAAAGTGACAGAGAAATGGTCCCTTTACATCTCCCATACAGAAACATGGAGAAACTGGTCATTTTACACATGACAAGATCTGATTGTATAGACTTTTTTTTTTTTTTTTACCAGATGGTGAATAATAACAATAAAGATGACCATCTTCATTCAGCTAGCTAATCACAAACATTTTGACACTTCCATTATATTGGGAAAACTGAATAAATGGATGAAGACACCCATGGAACTCAAATGATCTCCAACTGGAATATTCATGGTCCATACCCACTGTCAGCCTTCCAACCCAAAGCGTTTTATGATTCTATGAATCAGATCTTGTCCAAGTATGTTTGTCCAAATCCCTTTGATGTAATGGAGATGCTTTCAAACTCTTCCCCCTGGCTGCTGTAACATAAACTTCGTCATCATCACAACCAAAGTACACACAAGTAAGTGAGATTCTTTTAAACAAAATACAAACTGAACCTCTGTTCGCCTGCCCTTAAAACATTGCACTCTATTTCCAATCTAGATGGAATTAATGATCTTAAGGTCCTTTCTAACCCGAACTATTCTATGGTTTCATGTTACAAACATAAGAATCTTTAATTCCGTGGGCACAAATCTTTTCTGGTCAAGGATAAGACCAAAACAAGCTATCCACAAAGAACTAGTACATACTGTCAACAGGTCAGAATAAAGCCTTTGACTATTCCACACCACTTGGGCAGCCTGGTCTTTCTGTTCCATAGAAAAAAAGGGGAAGACAGAGAGGGACCTGGGCATAGAGCACCAGGCCATCATGTTTTGGAACAAAAATCTTCCTCAATTCAATACGAAAAGTCAATAGCCTGGAAAGATTTTGTTGCGTCCACATTATCCTGATGCTCTTTGGGAATATGAAATGTAGCCCCACATCTGCTCTTCATTCTTTTACAACTGGGAAAAACAATGCTTTTAGGAATATTTTGGAAACCAAAGAGTACAGTTCCATGCTTTCTTTAGAAAGCAAATTTACAGGAAATATTTGCACATTTCTTGAGCGATAAGAATGAAGCCACCTCTGCTATCCTCCTCCTACTTTTTCAACTGGCAAAAAAAAGTGCAGGGCCTTCTCCTTCTGCAGTTTTATTAGCAACCAGATTACTATTTTTACTATTTTTCATCAAAAAAGCAAACGCCACACCATTTATTGCAGCTGAGAAAAGACCCCTGACTTCTTCCTGTTAAAGTTTTAAGTATTTACTGAAAATGTAACAGCCCTTCAGGATGCTATGCATGATAATCCAAAGTGAAAATTGCATGAAAAAAGTACAGTCCGCACACATTAGTACTGTACAGCTCGAAAGGAATCATAGCAATTTATTAATTAACTATAACTAATATACTTACTGAAACGCATTAGTGATTCAAGTTTCATAAACACAGAGCTGATGCCAAGTTCACTTGAGGAGCTCACTTGAGAAATAATATCTTTGAAATGCTGTTTCTCTGTTCTTTTTGGTGCAGTGGGGATCTCTGATAAGGATCATTAACATTGTATTAAATGAAAAAATTCTTAATGAAATGCAAAGCTCAAAGAACTTAATGGAACTCTACTGCTGTTTACTTTTCTAGATCCACTCAACACAAGCTTCTTACACAGTGGAGAAGGGGAGTGTTTCTATGCATTTCTGCTCCCTGGGCCAAACTATGGTTTTAGGATTAATTCCAAGTCAGTCAGATGCCTATTTATTTCAGCATTAAGTTTTCTGATACATCAAAAAAATGTTATTGGAAGGATCCCAGTGAAGTCCATCTGAACAGAAGAAGTGGTGAGCGATGGATCATGGGGGTTGTGCAATTTATGTAGAATCATAGAATAGAATCATTGAATATTTAGGTTTGGAAAGGACCTTAAGATCGTCTAGTTCCATCCCTCCTGCCTTGGGCAGGGACACCTCACACTAAACCATGCCACCAAAGGCTCTGTCCAACCTGACCTTGAACACCGCCAGGGATGGAGCATTCACAGCTACCCTGGGCAACCCATTCCAGTGCCTCACCACCCTTACAGTAAAGAACTTCCTCCTTATATCTATCTAACCTGAACTTCTCCTTTTCAAGTTTGAGCCCATTACCCCTCATCCTGTCACTTAAAGTCACTAATGAATAGTCCCTCCCCAGCATCCTTATAAACCCCGTTCAGATAATGGAAGGCTGCTATGAGGTCAGCAGGCAGCCTTCTCTTCTCCAGGCTGAACAACCCCAACTTTCTCAGCCTATCTTCATATGGGAGGTGTTCCAGCCCCCTGATCATTTCGTGGCCCTCCTTTGGACATGTTCCAACAGTTCCATGTCCTTTTTATGCTGAGGACACCAGAAATGCACAAAATGGTCCAAGTGAGGTCCCACAAGAGCTGTGTAGAGGGGCAGGATCACCTCCTTTGACATGCTGGTCACACTCCTTTTGATGCAGCCCAAGATACATTTGGCTTTCTGGGCTGTAAGCGCACAGTGCCGAATCATGTTCCTTTTCTCATTGACCAACATCTCCAGGTCCTTCTCCTCAGGGCCCCTCTGAATTTCTTCTCTACCCAATCTGTAGCTGTACCTGGGATTGCTCTGACCCATATGTAAAACCTTGCACTTGGCATGGTTAAACTGCATAAGGTTGGCATTAACCCACGTCACAAGCGTGTCAAGGTCCCTCTGGATGGCATTCCTTCCCTGCAACTTATCAGCCAAACCACACAGCTTGGTCTCATCAGCAAACTTGCCGAGGGTGCACTCTATCCCACTGTCCACGTTACTGGCAAAGATGTTGAACAAGACCGGTCTCAACACTGATCCCTGAGGGACACCACTCCTTACTGGTCTCCAGCTGGACACTGAGCCATTGACCACAACTCTATTGCGTGTGGTCAGCCAGCCAGTTCTTTATCCACCGAGTGGTCCACCTATCAACTTGATGCCTCTCCAATTTAGAGACAGGGATGCCTCGTGGGACAGTGTTGAACGCTTAGCGCAAGTCCAGGTAGATGACATCAACTGCTCTACCCCTGTCCATCAGCTCTGTAGTGCCATCATAGAAGGTCAACAAATCGGTCAGGCAGGATTTCCCCTTAGTGAAGCCATGCTGGCTGTCACCAACCACCTTCTTGTTTTTCATGTGCC
>WYDI02033819.1:0-15392 GCA_009867235.2 Psittacus erithacus | reverse complement strand
TACTGGACTGTTCTTATCTCAACCTGTGGGAGTTACATTCTTTCGATTCTCCTCCCCATCCCTCTGGGAGTGGGGAGCGGGGGGAGGAGAGGTTGCAGGGGGGGAACGAGCAGGCTACATGCTTTTCTAATTTACGACTAAGCTTAAACCACGACACCTAGGTTGAAGTCCTCTAACTCGTATGTTGCCATTTCATCTGGAAGAGAAGTATCCCTTCCATTTCAGAGGCTAGTCATAATGTACTGCTTTACTCCACAGCAGACAATGGGGATCAAGGACCTTTAGCAACATCCTTTCTGCAGTGGGCTGCTGCTACAGACTAGATGCTGAAGCCATCCCTCCACTACCTTTAATCATATCTATATTGTAACCAATGAAATTTCACTTGCAATACAATTCTGAGATACTTAATAACCAATAAGCCTTCCAGAAGTTCCAGGAAAACAGTGAAAAATTAATGTGAAATTTGCTGTACTGGGATCAACAGGTACGTTACTTATCTTTTTTTGCCAAAGCAACTTAATCTAAGTTAGCCCTTGTTCAAAGTAGCCATCCTAAATTTTTCCTAATGCTTCCGCAATAATGTCACGTGGTCTTTAATTAAACCATTTCTGACAGGTCCAATGTGAACTGAGACACATTTCATTTTACATTAAAAAAATGCACATACTGAACATGCTCTAAGGCCTACAACACCAGTATGCAAAATTTCAACTACAAACTCCAGTGTTTTTTGCACACGAACCTAAGAAAAGGTGGTATCATTTGGTCTTCAGTTATGGGGACTAAACCTTTCTCTCTAAGATCATTGAGAATAGATGGGTCTCATGTAAAACACCCTTTAACTTCCTCTCTAATTATCAAACAGAAGTTCTTCAGATATGCCTTATTTAATCACAGAATTTAGACACAATTTTCTCATTTCCATCAGATTTCCTGATGTGGAGTTGTAAAGAAAATAATCTTAGGTGATACACCAGCCTCCTCTTCTGGAGCTCGGTAAGGGAGGTTATCGTGCTCCCTGAATAGTCGTTAAAGCCATTTTTCATTCACATCAGACAAACAAAAGCAACCTCCCTCCATCCACAACAGTCAAATTAACTTTTACCTGGAAAATTTTGCCTGAAATAAATGTGACAGCATTCATATAAATTTTTCAACCAGCAACATGATGGGGCAATAACAAGTAACCTCTTCAGCATACAGAGCCAAAGAGAGGAGACATCTGTTCAGAGCTGTAATTTTTACAAATAAAGCACGTATCGGATATGGATGAGACATCAGATCTTTTATTACAAATGATGATTAAAGGCACTTTTTAAGAACAGACAGAACCTGTCTCTTATGGCATCTTATGACTTTTAACTCTGAAGTGCCACTTTGGCACTGCAGGAAAAAACCCAACAGACTAAATGAACAGATCACATCTTGTCAGCACAGAAATGCTAAATTATTATGTCTTTTGTATGCATTCTCACATGCAGAAGTAAAGAAATTGTTTTGCAAATTACAACCCAAAAAATTAAAATGTGTAAGTTTTCACAAGAATAGGACACTGATAATACATAAGTAAAACAAAACAAAGATATTAAAGTTAAGTACACCACTGGAAAGTGAAATACAACCAGAAATCAAGTAATAAATACTGTAATGACTTAAGTACAGAATTAACAAATAAGCAGATGGAAGGTGCAATTAAAGGAGACAATTAACATCAAATTATGCCATATTTTCTGAACTTGGTTTCCAAAGATCAAATTCAGATGTTGTGTGACTAGTCTTTGAAAGAGTAAATAAAACATTCTGCACATTGCACTTAATAAATCTCACATTTAACTTACCATACAAATTAAATCCAAACACAAATATAATTGTAAAACCTCCTCCTTTCCCACAAAGCAATCGTGTAACCAAACCAATCAACATGCTAAAATTATGAATGTTAATGCTCTAGTTTCAAATCCAAATTATTAAGCAAAGATTTCATTAGTGAAAATGAAGTATAACTAGCTCTTGGGTACAAGAATATCTGAAAAATTCACATCAAGCTTGGTCTATCTATACATTAAAGTCGTTATTGACAGCAGTTTGCATATCAGCTGATGGGACTCTTGGGCTGCATTGCTGCTGCTGTCTCCATGGTAAAACCTGTCAGATTTCAAGAGGTATTGCTTCTGTAAGTTAGCCAAAGTCTTACTGAAATTATTCTCTTTGGTATCCAGAGATTTTTTTTCTAGCTAACTAACTGCAGAAAAGCAGGTATCTTTCTTCATCTGACATAGCCTCTCCATGTCCTTCTTTCTGGTGTATTTGCTTAGTATACATGCAGATCAAAATACAGAAGCTCTTTGCTATCATAGAAGTATTTTTAATTGTATTCAGTAAAAAAATCTGAATTTTTACTTCAACAAATGGACCAATATCTATTTAAAACAAATGTGATGCTGTGCAAACAGGACAGAAATACAGGTCTCCAGAGATGAGGAATGAATTTTTCTGAACTGATGCTTTCTAAGATAAAATTCCAAATTCTGCACAGTTAAAATTGGTATCTTGTTTTCCACACCTAAATAAGTTCTGATAGTTTTACAAACAAAACTACACAAAATGAACCAAAGTCCAAGCCAGAATATAGGGTTTGTAAGCCTTTTTACAAAGCAGGATCAAGTACTAAACAAGAATAATACCAAGACATATTTTAGACAGTTTCTTAGATTTCATAAAGGAATTCAGTTGTTATGACTTCAGTGGAGCCAGTGTGATTTACATCAGATACTACCTGTTCTTTTGAGAAACTGGTGGATAACATAATCAAATAAATTTAGAACTTACAAATACAACACACATCTTCCAAAAACAAAACAAAACAAAACCAAACCAAAAAACATTTTACCACCTAAATACCATCTAAGGTGCAATTTTTCCTCTTCTCAAAGACACAGAAAAGGCTAGACTTTGCAGCATACATAAAAAGTCATGAAATGCATACTCCAGACAATGGAAGGAGGGTTTTTTACTCTGACTTTTCAGAATTTTACAATATTCCACTACTCATTGCTGTTTCATGCCAAGAGAAAAACTACACATATTGGTTTACATGCAGGTTTCAGGCCAGGTTAGATTACATAAAATGACATTCGGAGATAAGAAGGAATGATTTACTGCTCAGTCACACTTCGGCATCTTGTGATGGATGTGAAGTAACTCTCATCCACTAACAGAAATGGAGAATGGTGTTTGTTTATTTTTGTTTTAAAGATGGTGTAAGAAGAAAAGGGGGCACTCCCCCCTTCCTAAGAAGAAAGAAAGTACAGGAATACACTTTTTCAATATGTGGAGTGCATTTCTACAAAGAATCCATCAGGAGTGAACAAGAACTCTACACTGTAGCGCTTGATAAAGCACTCTGAAAGAGCAGGTGTCTCCTTTATAGAGCAGTAGACCTTTTTACCCGGGCCGCTGCCATTGAGAATAGTTTTATTTTCCTTCCATCTGATTTAACAGATGTCTTATATACTTCACCATCTCAGCTATCTAGTCCATGTAAGTTATGACCCCCAGACACATAAACACTTTAGGAGAATGGATAACAACACAAAGACTGACTTTTTAACTGAGAGCTTGTCTACACATTCAGCTATTTGGGAATAAAAATTCAAGGACGGCAATTGCAGAAAAACTGTTACTGAATGATTCAGTTCTTTCTAAAAAGATACTTGCTCCAGGAATGGGGAGTCAATCAGGAATACTTACTTCTGCAATACCAAATACCATTAACTTACATAAAATAGATCACTACTCCTATTCCAAACTTTGCTAAACCAAATAAATTTTAGGTATAGACAAACCAGTAAGCAAAGCATCTTGAATACTTTCTACAAAGCCAGATTATACTGCAGGAAAAAGGTTTTTTATGAGACCTATCTGGAACAATTTCTTCATCTATAGAAAGAAAAAGCAAAACAAGAAAATGTAAAAATTAAATATAGAAAAAATATTTCAAGCTTTTAAGGAAACATTTTATCATCACAGCAACAAATGAAAGATTCTTTCATTGATAGCTGCCTTGCTCATAAAGAAGTTTTGGTGAAGTGATGGCAAGTAGAAAATAGATTTTGACAGACAGACAGAAAGTAGTAACAGATTTGAAAGGCAATGCTGCGAAACTTGTTGAACTAGAGCAACTCCCATATCATTAAGAGAGATTCTGTTTGAAAGCAACTTCCGGCTACAAAATATCCATCAGCTGTGAGGCTATCTTGACATGGAATACCACAACAGAGAGTTGCTCTGTTATAAATGATTGAAGCCTTACTACTGCGACGAGTTGTAAGAATCCTAACACAGTGCCAAGTTTAAGCTTCTTGGTTCCAAGTAAATATATTTGCCCTCCCATCACAGCTTAGTTCATGTGATGCAGAGCTGCGTTAAATCTTGTACCATATCTGGATTTTGCTTTCACAAAACCATACGCTGATGAAGACTTCTTTTTAATCCTTTATCTGATGAATGACAATGATAAAGATTAGTCTGAATAAAATGGCTCTAGAATGAGGAACTTCCCTCCATTTAGTAAATGCAATGGCAGTTTCAAGAATAGTCATGGGTACGGTCCTGAGCAATCTGCTCTAGGCGGCCCTACTTGAGCAAGGGGGCTGGGTAAGACGACAATCTGACCTTCAGAGGTCCTATCCAACCTCAACCATTCTGTGAGTCTGAGAATAGCTTCCTCAGGCTGAAAACAGTGGCTTCATAAGGTACATGAAGATTTAGAAATGGTATGAGAAGGCATGCAATCCTTTCAGCTATCTACTGGTGAAAGTGTTTCTTTGTAGCACAAAACCAGTCACAAAGATCCTTGATGTAGTAAAAAAACTTCAGATCAGTATGGATGAATTTCTGCTCTTCCAGAAGAAAGCCCTGCTGACCTGGGCACCTGAGAGGGAAGGAGATGGCTAAGATGTATTTTCCATTCAATGTAATGCATGAAGGAGAAGCCACTTTTGCATAAAGCAAGAAGTTTAAACCTCAAATGTTCAGCTTCTCTGGCTGAGTTTTCGTACTGGCCTAAAAGTAATAATAACATCAAAACCAAGAAATTCTTCTCTAGTATCCACTGTTCATGAGTATGGTTGATCAAAGAACAAAAAGACCCAGAGAGGCACATGAAAGATCTGAACAGAGAATGGGGGAGCGCAGAATCTCAGGCAGGCAGAAGTTATGGGTGTAATTTGACCTTAGTGTTCCCCAAAAGCAACATCAAATTCAAATATTATGACGCAGAAAGAATAACACCAGTGACTTGACTAAAAAGGTCTATCTACTTCTGCATAGCTAGTAAAACACAGTAATGGATTCAGATCTTTCAGCCCTGACATACGACATTCTTTTCACTGAACTGACAGGTCACTCTCAGAGTCTTCCTTAAATCAAAAAGTAGCATTTATGTTGAGCCTTTGTCCCCTATCAAAACAAACACACATATATCTTAAATTATATTCTCACTGACTTGTTTTTCAAAAGATGAAATATCAACTATATGAGCTTAATGCTGCTTTTAGGCAAGAAGTAAGATTTACAGCAAGATCTGCATTTTTAAGAGGAGCTAGCCCTACCTTGATTTCACTACGGAGCTTCAAAGGGATCACAATCTGCAAAGCGCAGAGGTGCATTGTGGCAACAACCAAGTTCAGATCAGTGTAGCTACAGTAAGTACTGGTTACACAAAACATTATATCACTTGATACTATTTGAAGAATTTAGTAAACCAAATTTCCTACTGGTCTGTACAATGCAAAAGGAGTTATACTGTATGGTATAAATGTTTTTATTGATCTGCAGGAATTGTAGGATAGTGGATTATGTGGATTATTAGCAGGAATAGTGGATTATGGACCTAACATCTAGAATATTACATGTGAACTGAATCTTAAATTTACAACAATTGCTTTTTCAGAAACCTACAGTAAATCACTTCACTGGATACAATATAGTATAACACACATTTAAGTACAGATATACACCAAAATAATTTATGGTAGTTCAATTTACAAATTAAATAACAGTATGTTGCATTATCAACATTCTAAATATTAAGATAATATTTTATGAGAGAAACACTGTGCTTCACTGAAGAAAGAAAAAAAAAAACACCACCAAATAACACACTTTCCCTACAGTAATATTTTTTGTTTTCTGCAAAAGCTAGCAAAGCAGCAAAGAAACGCCAAGGACGAGTTTAATTCACCTGCTAGATGTAACAAAACCAGGAGAACTTAGTTTTATTATAATGCCATTTAGATTATGATTTTCTGATGAGTTGCCCATCAGCAAACCTAAATTAAAAATATACAAATCAAAGTTGCTTGCCTGAATCTTAGGTCTTGTCATGTTCTCATTTCCATTTATACTATGGCAGCATTTAAAGTCAACAATCACCGTCCCAATACAGTAGGTACAGTAGAAAAAGTAGATGATAATCAATTCTAAATTAAGTAAGCATCACTCCATCTTAGAAGACATAAAAGCAGTTTAACTGGATCACTGGAAATTCCCTCTGCTTAAAAGGAATTTATACAAGTATTGCAGAATTAGCTCATGGTACTACTGTACCACGCTCTTCAAAGCCTCAAGCATGGGAGGGGTGCTTCAGGAAATGTAAGCGTTGTCAGGGAAGGCTAGGAGCCAGCATAAACTAACCCTTCACATCACACTGAAGACCAAAATGGTCCACAGCAGACCAAGAATGGGAAGGCAGTCAAGTCTCCTCTGCTTGGCTTCACCCCTCCCATATTTGCATTAACTTACTCAGACTACAGGACTGCTCTTGCATTGCCCAATTGCCCCACAAATTAAGGATGAAAACAGAACTCTACAGAGCATATTCAATTCCTACATCATAATTTAAGGGAAGAAGGATGTAAAAGGTAACAAACCAGTGAGAAATTCTAAAATTAAAAGTTTCTTATGACAAAAGAAATAGTAGGTGATCCAAGTCAAGAATTAAAGGAAGAATGCATCGAAAAAGGATTGACTTTTTTCAAAGATGTACTAACAAATGTCTAATGGAACAGCATCCTTTTTAAGAAGACAAAAAACCCAAGATGACTAAAAGGCAGAAGTGAAGAGGCAACAGAAGAAATATTGATGAAAAATGCAGTGTAGATGCAACTAAAACCATCAAAAAGAAATGATTTAAAGGAAAAATACATGTTGGGAGCTAGGCTAAGTAAAAAAATAAAATTACACAGGAGAAAAGCAGAGTATCAGAGGGGACAGCAAGCAATATAGTGAAGAATAATAAGGCTTTCTACAAATACATAAAAGGAAAGAAGACAGTAAAGGATAAAATGAACACATTAAAGTATAAAACAGATGCTTAGATACAGGATGATGCAAGGTTGATGGCAGGATTAAACACCTCCTTCACAGGCATAATTCTCCTCAGGAGCTGTGAAGAAAATATCAGACAACATGAGGCTAGTACAAGCCTCCTAGATCAATTAAGCAACAACATGTTGTTTTTACAGCTCACTACATGCTAGTAAGGACAAATGTAAATTAATATACTGCTTCACATTGGGATCATCTGGTGCAGTGTGGACTGAGAACTCCTCACTCCCTCTGCCTCTTATTTGGGGTTTCACGTTAATCAGACACAGATCAGTCAACTGCAAGTAGCCTACTCTGTGATTATTTTTTGTAACACGTAATTTCAACACATCTGCAGTAGGATGGAATATCCAGATCCGAGGTATTAGGTAGTAAAGAAGACAAGACTCTAATTTCATACAAAAACATATTCACAGGAAATGCCTCAGTAATGGAATTAAGTCAAATTCCTCAAAAGATACTAAATTAACACATGAATAGACTTGAAGGCGCACATATATACAGATTAAAAAATATTGGTAGGTTTTTCATTCAGTAGGAAAGAATAATTTCAGCATTCAGGCAGTAAAGTGAACAAAACAATGGCTACCTGAAAGGAAAAGTACATATCACTGCTGGTTTTGTGGAAAAAAAGCGACACCCCTAAAGTTCCACAGTCCACACACTGAAGCCAATTCAGCCATATTTTAAAGGTGTCTAGCATTACTTTAGTGTTAAAATATCAATTTTAAAATGTTTTCTTGATTGGCAACACTGCATCCTCTAGGTCAGCTTGATTTTCATTTCAAAAGTACATTCATAAAGATGCAGTGACAACATATACAGAAGATGGCACTGGGAAAGATGTTTGGTACAAAACCAGATCTATTGAAAGACAAAGGAAGTTACTCAGAAGACATCTGTCCAAACAGCAAGTCATAACTGATATACACGTATGAAGGTTGGTCAGAAATTTCTTATTAATTCCACCAGAAGGCTGTAATGACATCTCTAGGGAAGTTTTGGGAAGACAAGCTATCGCAAGTTCCAGTTCCCACTTCTTAAGAGTAAATGGAGGTGATGACACACAGCTCTGTTCACTTTGCTAGTCCCAACAGGTCTCTTTGAGTTGGCATCATCAGAAGGCTGCCACACTTACCTGGAAGCAGCACATTTCCCATTTTGCTGAGATGAGAAAAGCAGCCAATAGTCCGCTGGAGACAGCGGGGTTTAGAAGGCAAAACAAAGCTACCAAGGAAGCAAGGGAGAAGTCAATGTAAAGAAAGATAATAAGGAAAAAAAGTGAAGTGGAAAGAGGTAAGAGGAAATGGATATAGAACAGTGGAAGACACAGTAAACTGGGTAACAACAAAGGAGAATGAAGTGAGAAGACAGGAGCACCAACGAGGCATAGCATGGTTCGTTTACTAATGTTACTTAATGGTTTCAGTACCAAAATATTCTGATAAACCCCAAATTAGGTGATTGAGTGGAGAAGACAAAATGAAAACATTCCTTCGCTTCACTGGGATTTCAGATGAAAGGAAGGTGTAATCTCTACATTCAAAAGATTGAGTACATTCACGTTTTCTGACAGGAGAAAAAACATTTAACTATTTAAAAAAAATTCTTTTACGTTAGGTATGTACCAAATTCTACTGAATAACAAAAGAAGGGAACATGGAAATTACAGACAGGCAAAGAGGCAAACAGACAAGTTTTTGCAAAGAAAAGGGGGAAAAATGCAAAGACTGGGTAGTTAAAGGGGATAAGAAAAAGACTGGTTTAAAAATGGGTTCCATTATTATTCTTTCTCAAAAGAACATAGAAAATATGAATACATTCAAGTTGTTTATACAGTTCAGAGATGAAGAAGGAATGAGATGTACGTCAGTGTTTCTCCATAATGTAGGATGCTCGTGTGTAGTCTCACTTGTACCATCCTTCTGGCACTCATCTGCTGTGCTGGGCACAGCTGGAGGTGTTGGTGGTGGATCTGGCAGGGATCTGGGGCAACTTATGCTGGATGGGGTCTGGGACTCCCCTCAGCCAGTTCAGGCCTTTTCCACAATGGACAAAACAGATCCACCATCACATGCCAAAATATGCCCAACAGAGAGCACATGGTGTCTCTGTGAAAACATAGGTAACTATTAAGATAAAGAGACAGTGAAGATTTGCACATGCAAAGTGAGAAGAATAGGATGCAGATTTATAATATTAAACACAGGAGCTCAGGATTATCCTAAATTTGTCATACTGCCTACTTAGAGCATCATCTCCATCCTACAGTCTTTGCTCTAAACCTTAGATGCTCTTTCATTGTTTTCTGCCTCAGACCCCATTACTGTATTTCTCACTTTTCTTACATATAGACTGAAGTAAAGTGAAGCACATATTGCACTGTCTAGTAATTTCATTGTTTCCTCACCTAAAAATCAAGCACCTAAAAATGGGAGGCTGACATTTACTGCATTTCTTTCAAATGAGTAGATATTGCAAGAGTAGACAAGTATCTAATATCTTAAATCAGGAAAGTAAGCGGTAATTTGTATTTGAGTCATCAATTATGGCAGCATAACTTCAGAGGATGGTAACATGGTCTGCAAAACTATCAGCACTCAATAAAATCTACAGAAAACAACATATAACTGTGATACAATCTTTTGAATATAGACTTATTCACATAAATGTCATAAGACTAAGTCTGAATCCCTGTCTGACATGCAAATATGTGACCAAGTCATACAGGTACACACACATTAATCGTAATTGAAAGTCCAACAGCCACGTCCCCCCCTTCAAGCATCATAATTTCAAAACATGATTATATGACTACTTCTTAATCAGCTAGGTTTAAAAAGACAAGCAAACCCCTTTCTCAGTACAGGAATACTAGATTATAGTACTCCAACCATAATCTATTCTAGGTCTCATAAAAACTAAACTGTATCTGTATAAAGGCACTGTCCACAAAACTGAAACATGGGAAGTCCTATCTTCAATATATCATCACCTAAACATTCATCTGTGTTACAAATACACAACTGTAAATGTAGTGATGAATCAAAATGAAATTGTAGTGTAGCAATTTCTTTGCAGATCAGATAGATGCCTGAAAGGATCTTGTACATAGAAACAGTATTTCCATACAGCTTACTGATCGGTAAACACAGTCCTAAAATTTTGCCAGTGCAATTTGCCAGTGCCAGCACCATTTTATTACCACAGATTACTGATTTTACATGTCCTGAGAGCCCTCCCCAAGCAGCCACTCTAGCATATAAATGAAATATAGTCTAACAAACAAGTTAAAAAACACATTTTTTTTCATAAAGTGCTTTATGTATGTTGTTAGTGAAACAGTATTATCACATAAAGTAAAATACAGAAATGGTTCTATGATATTGTTATGGTAGATTTTAGAAATTGCAGAATGAAACAACTGCTGCGAACCATACTCTGGACGTGCCTGTTGCACCATAAAGGTAGATTATACAAAACAACATGAAATAACACAGCTAGAACTCACCTGACCAGGTGAAAGTGATTACAAAGCCAGGTACACTTGCCAACACGCTTCAGAACTCCACTGCTTCTTTGCTAATCAGATCATTACACTATTCCATGTATTTTTCAGTTAACCTCTCTACTGCCTTCATGTGTTAATTGCCATTTCAGATACTGTGTATACTGTGTGGGGAAAGCCTTAAATAACTTCTCTGTCCTAGAATCTCTCAATTTCTTTTAATGATAGTCTGCTGCTTCTTTAAGGTCTATCTGAACTATATTTCACTTACCCTGTCATAACAACAGTCACTACTGTTGTGAAATTTGTAGCAGAAAAATCAGAGAAAACCAGTATGTATCTTCCCCATTAAGCAGACTTTTCGGAGGTATTACCAAGGTGCAAATCACTCCAGCATATCTTCTTAAGCAGAACTACTGAGACCTTTACACAACTCCATGGAGTGAAATCAGCCCCTAAAGTCACTGTAACTGCAATAGTTAGCCAAACCAGATAGACAAAAGAGCTTGCTCTTCAGTGCCCTTTAAGCTAATTTCATGATCTTAGTCTACATGTACCTAAAGGACAAGGCTTCACATCACTATAACTTGCACAGAGGTCAACAATATCACAATAAGATTAAAAAAATCAGGTTTCATTTTCTTCCACAATCTATAAGCAAATCTGTTTCCCCCCCTGAACCCCACTCCCACAAGCACTGTTTATTCCCTCAGTCTTTTAACTGGGGACGTATGCTAGAATTTCCACTGCTGAAATTTTCACAACATTTCACAGAAGCAATAGATACAACTCATTTATTACTAGGAACAATAAGCAACTGCATGGACAGGAAAATAAAACTAATCCTCCTCTCCTCTCCCGATCTGCTCTCTCTATTACAGGGTTATCATGCAAAAGGGAAAGAGGGAGGGGATGCATTCAGGCATTGTTGAGTCACTTCATTAGCAGCAGAGAGACTCCAGATATTTTCATTTGTTACTGTAATGATCACCAAGTTTATCTTAAGATTACTAACCTTTATTCTTTTGATTCTGTGATGAATTTAACAAAAAAAAAATATGGCATTCACATTTTCAGTTGTTGATTACTCTCAACTGATTACAAAGCAAGAACTGCATCAATCTCAACATTTCAGCACTCTCTCCAGGGGCTAGTAAAGCCACTAGGAAGAAACAGGCACTCGACAGGTGGTAGCAGAGCTTTAGACAAACTCAGGCAAACCTGCAAATGCTGAGTGGCTTCAAGAACAATGCCAAACAAGTTTGTATACTGGGAGACCTAATTTTTCCCTTAAATTCAGATCCTATCTTTCAAGGGCAGTTTTTGCAGAAACAATAAGCACATTCTGAATGAAAGTCATTCTGGTCTTGGAATTATTATACTTACTTTTGCACAGCGATTTTCCTAAATTAATATGTCCTGTTACAATGCAATTAAGCAGGTGGACGTAGATCCTTCAATGTAGCATGGAAGGTGCATTGCTTCCAACACCTGATCTAGTAGTTCAGAATTACTACACTGCCCTGCATTCCTAATGAATTACTATGCAACCCTGCATTGTACAATATAGAGATACATTAACTACTCATGAAGAAAGTAGCCTATGTGGTTAAAAAACACATTAAAGGGAGTCTTTCGCCTCTAAATTGCATTTCTCATTCCATCAAGATTAATTGTTTTCCTTTATCGTAGCTTGAGGTAAGTGATTTCAGGAAGAAAACGATAGCTTCACTGGCAAAACAGCAGTCTTAGAAAGGCAAATTCATTTGATACCCATTTCCTGCCTTGCTTGGGAAGGAGTCTACTTACTCCTTCCTTTGTAGAGGGCGGTAACAAAGGTGCCTAATCAAACAGACATTGTCATAATGACCAGCATGCAAAACATGAGATAGTGTATGTGTTATACTCTATAACTATAGGAAGTAATCAGAAGTCTTTTCTCCGTACGAGGCAACAACAACCACTGAACCTCAATGCCGACAGAGGAAAATCCAAATCCTTCACCGTGCCTTCGAAAAATAATTGTCACCTTCCCATTGTAAGAAAAAAAATCTAAAAGTTGGCTAAATCTCTAAGTGTGATTTTATTCAAAAAGATTTATATGAGTTTTCCTTTTTTTTTTTTTAAGACAGTTGCTTGCTGGTAGATATATTGAACTGAACCCAGTTCACTTGCAGTCTGCCCCTGCACTAGGACATCTCAAAGTGTTCAGTCACTCAGCTGAACATTTTGATGTAATTCATTCCCCCCTTAACTCAAAAGACAGTTCACTGTCATAATTAACACCCTGACTAACATTAAACAACTACCTGGAGGCACTGTAGCCTACAAAGCACAAATTGAATGAGCACTAGGCAGAAATGCCCTCGAGCTTTAACAAAAATTGATTTAACTAAACTGGTGAATGGTAAGCACAAACCCTCTTGTGTTGGTTTAAAGGTAACAGAGGGTCAGCTCACACATCCAGGAGTACGAGCGTAACAAAGAAGCCTGCACTGCATGGGTTTAGAACATGCACAGTATCCATACCGAAATTTTGTAGCCATTTATGGATAAACTCTTTAGTTCAGTGGTTTCCAAAGCACAATTCTCACAGATGATTGTGATAATAATCTGCAAAATAATCTCAACACAAATTTTATAGTGTTTTACATATTAATACCAGTGGCTTGGCAGCTCTCAACAAAGGTGGAAGCATTTGATCTATTGGTTATAAAAATTTTGAGAGCCACTGGTCTAACTAGTCTTACACAACCCCATGCATAGACCATACACATTTACATTGTGCATATAATTAACCATAACTTCCTAATGATCCGCAAGAGGACTAATAGGTGAATGGCATTGCAACAATTGCTGGTCTTCTGTAGCAGCCTTCAGGAAATAAATTCTTTGGCTTAAGCTAATTCACTTGGAGGAGTCCTGTCACAAATATTACCATTATAACTGATACTAGACTGGCTTTTTACAGAGGCTTTTAGCAGAAAAGTCCAAAAAGTAAGTTCAGGTCTCAAAAGTTGGCTTTGATATCACAGTGGAAACAGACTTTAATACTAATGATGTCAAGGTTATTGAACTGCTCCCACACCTATGTTGTGATTATATAGGGGATATCAAGCCACAGCTTGCTTTCTGATGCTTTTACTCCAAAGAAGTACTGCAATTATACGTTTTTTTTCCTAAAGAAATCTATGATCCCAAGTTACTTACACAGTAAACGTTGAATGCAGACTGCAGGAGATGTTAATATAACTGTACATAAAAGCCTAGCAAACTGAGATTCTTAAAATAGGATCCTCTAGCTGCTACACCTTTAGAAAGAAACTGCAAGGTGAGTCTAATCCTAAATATGGACAGATTTTGTGAAACTGGCTTCCATACTAGAATCTTATCTTCCCATTTTTAAAAACAACCCATGCTTGGATATTGAGCTTATGTAATAGTCTCAAGAAAGTCTACAAATTACCTTGATGCAGTTGTGTGTCTGTGCTTATTATTTTTAAAATGAAAGATACATAAAAAACTTCTGCTATCTCACAGGAGTTAAATCAGGTGGATAACCAGAGTCAGTACAATGTCCATCAACTTTACTTATGTTGACTCATTACTACATGTGCATACTTAGTATCCAAAATAAAATGACCGTCCTCTGCACCTCTCCTGCCCAAATAAAATTTGCCATCATTTCTTTGCCAAACTTACTCAAGGAGATTCAGCACTGGAGCCATTAGAGTGCAAATATATTAGCTGCGACTTCAGCAAGTGCCTGTCATGTTGAATAGCACACGAAAGAGAGATAGTAATTATTGCCGAGAACCCATTAGAGGGCTCCTTAGTAAAACAAGCTGCTGGAGCAAACTAATGGACTAACAGTCCACTGCCGTGTCTTTTCCTATTTCATTTAGCTGCATGTCACTCCTATCAAACCATCTGACACTTGCAACACAGGCAGGCTCAGTACAATTAGCAGGATCTGCGACTCTGTGTGTCCTTTTACTAAAGCTGCAACAAGCAGCAGCATGTGCGTGTAGCGAGATGTGATTTCTTGGCTGTTTACAGAACACAAATTTTAAAACTCTAAGATATAATGTACACTGTCCTCACTGCTGTGATCACAGCTTTAGGTCCTTGCTTCCTATTATGTGCAGGTTTTGGAAGTGAGGAACACACTGTTCTATACCTTCTTATGCTTATCTGAGAAGGCATTCAGAAAAGCTTAAAAATACAGTTAAACCTGTACAGGGAGATGGACATTTGAAAATGTGGTTCTAACAATATATTTGAAAATGCCATAAGCTGCTGATACTTATGTTCATGGCCAGCTGTTAAAAACCCTGCAGTGTTCCTTATCAGATATTTCCCTCTCATAAATATTCACTTCGACAATTTCAGATACTGATTTTCAACACATACAAAATCATAGAATAGTTACGGTTGGAAAGGACCTTAAGATCATCTAGTTCCAACCCCCCTGCCATGGGCAGGGACACCT
>WYDI02033812.1:0-29766 GCA_009867235.2 Psittacus erithacus | reverse complement strand
CCATTGTCCCAGCATCGGAGCAACCAGGTGATGATGTGCTCCCCTGGTTGACGGGTAAAATCTTTTTGCATATTCTGTATCTCGGTTGGGGTTCAGGGTTGAGATGTCACCTCTTCTTCCTCTTCTTCCCCTTCTTCCCCTGATTCACATACTAATAACTCCTGGTCAGATGCTGTCCCAGGTGGTGAGTACACTGTTTCTTCATCTTGTTTCATCTTTCTTTCCTCTTTTTTGCTTTTCCCCTTGCGTACAGGGCCAACCGATATTGTCACGAATTGGTCCTCTGGTGTGGCTGCTGTACTTGGAGTTGGATTAGCTGCACTGTCTGTTGCGGTCGAAGTTTGAGTAGCGGCTGTACTTGTCGCTGTGGCTGGTGTAGCTGCTGTGCTTGGAGCTGGAGTAGCTGCGTTATCTGTTGCTTTGCCATCAGATCCAGGGACATTTTTTTCCTTTTGAAGGTGCTGGATAGTGTTGAACAGGACTCTGTAAGCATAGGTCAAGCCCCAGCACGTTGCCATGATTTGTCTCTCCCTGATATGACCAGAATGACAGCACACCTCACTTAAGTGTTTTACTAATTTTTCTGGATTTTACACTTGCTCAGTGATGAAATTCCAAAGCACTGGAGGGGCCCACTGGCCTAGGTACTTGCCCATACTATCCCACACACCTTGCCACTCATGACTGTCCAGCCTCGGGGAAAATCTCTTGGTCCTCCTGTACTGTTGTCTAACTCCATACAAGGCCCAAACCCGACTCTGCTTAACTCTCAAGATCAGAGGAAATGGTCATGGGTAAAACACATTCTGTACACGTGCCAACATGCTGATCCCTATCAATATAAGCAAGCGGATCTCAAGGGTACCTAAAGGCCATTCATAAGCTTCAGAACTCTCAAATGATGCTGTAAATGGTGTGGTGGGGAGGCTGAGAACATAAAAGAATGTCTCCTTCATGGGTTGACCCCCCGAGGAGGGCAAAAACAATGTGTAATTGCTAAACACTTCTATTATATACCTCCCAAAGTATAGAGGTGGTGACCACACTGGGAAAGCAAGCCAGATCAGTTTCATGATCGATGATTCTGCTGTATTACAAGTCATTACCATAAAGTACAATGAAAGATTGTCGTGGTTTAAGCCCTGCCACGCAGCCCACTCACTCACCCCCCCGCCCCTTTCTTCCTCAGCTCCTGGAGGGATGGGGGGAGAATAAAGAAGAATACAACTCCCACAGGTTGAGATAAGAGCAGTTTAGTAACTAAGATATAACACAAATCACTGCTGCTACCACCAATAATAATAATGATAAAGGAAATAACAAGAGAAGAGAATGCAACGTCTCACTACCAACTGATACCCAGCCCCACTCCAGCAGTGCTCTCCCCTTCTGGGTAACTGCCCCCAGTTCCATCCTGGGCATGACATGCTGTGGTATGGGATACCTCTTCGGCTAGTTTGGGTCAGGTGTCCTGTCTCTGCTCCCTCCTGGCTTCCCCTCCTCCCTGGCAGAGCGTGAGACTCAGAAAGTCCTTGATCAGTCTAAACATTCTAAGCAGCAACTAAAAACATCGGTGTTATCACCGCTGTTCCCAGACCAAAAGTCAAAAACACAGCTCTGCACCAGCTACTAAGAAGGAGAAAAAAGACTGCTACTGCTGAACCCAGGACAAACGTGAACCTTAGCCCAAGGCCCCCAGCCAATAAACACTAACAGAGCAAATACCGGCTATAAGTAAGGTACGACATGCTGCAACTGTGACATCAAGAGCAGCAACTTTGAGAGCCAATAAATCAGCATTGTGATGAATGACTGTTAATCTGAAACAATGAATACTTATCACAAATACGGTTAGACACACTCTGGTCAGATCTGTTATTATCTCAATCCTTCGGGCCCCACGTTGGGTGCCAAAAAGAACTGTAGTGGTTTAAGCCCAGCTGGTAACTCAGAACCACACAGCTGCTCTCTCGCTCCCCTCCCCTTCCTCCCCCCAGCTCCCAGAGGGGTGGGAAGGAGAACTGAAAGAATGTAGCTCCCACAGGTTGAGATAAGAACAGTCCAGTAACTAAGGTATAACACAAACCACTGCTGCTACCACCAATAATAATAATGATAAGGGAAATAACAAGGGAAGAGAATACAACCACTTACCACCTGCCAACCGATACCCAGCCTGACCTGAGCAGTGATCTAACCCTTATGGGCAACTGCCTCAGTTTATATACTTGGCATGATGTGCTGTGGTATGGAATACCTCTTTGGTCAGTTTGTGTCAGGTGTCCTGTCTGCTTCCTCCCAGCTTCCCCTCCTCTCTGGCAGAGCATGAGACTCAGAAAGTCCTTGGTCACAGTAAACATTACTGAGCAGCAACTAAAATCATCAGTATTATCAGCGCTGTTCCCAGGCTGAAAGTCAAAAACACAGCTTTGCACCAGCTACTAAGAAGGAGAAAAAAGACTGCTACTGCTGAACCCAGGACAACATATGCTTGGGATTGATGGTTTTGCTTTCTTTTTGGGGCCTTTTTAATTGTTTCCTTTGCTTTGGTTTATCTCACATTCAAAACCAAGAGCCAAGAATCTCCTGTATGAATCTTAGAAATCTTAAAATCCCTTAAACTCCAAAGTGGGTGAATGTGGGCAAAGCTGGTGCTTTCCATTTCAGTGAGGCACACCAAGGCAGGTGTTGTGTTGGATTCATGCTGTTTTACAGGTCATTAATGACCTGTGGAGGAGCTGCTGCCTCACCATCTCCTTGAGAATTGGCAGTTTTGCCATGCAGGTCTTATGGCTCCTCTCCCTGCTGGGTGCTGCTGTCCCTGTCTATCCCATGCCAGCCCAGCTTGGCCTGAAGAAAGGATTTGCACACACCTGGGTAAAGGGCTTGTTTTAGGGTGGAGATGGGGTTAAGCTGGTAGGATTGTACTAAAGCCATGGAGGGCTGCAGCTGTTCGAGAATATTGGAGAAAAACTACATTAAACTCCATCCTGTGCCATTGCTGCCTGGGCTGAGCAATGCCCATCTCTGTAGCTGGCTGCTGGGGTCCAGATAAGGAGCTGCCTGGTGCCTGCCCACCTGCATCCTCAGGCAGCGGGGCTGAAGAGAGTATCAGCTGCTCTTTCGTAGAGGTAGGAGCCTATAAACACTGATTATCAGCCTCAGGCTTACTGCAGCAAGTACCATCATTAAAAGCTCAATTGCAACCACTAAGGTGAATGTGGCTCCAAAAATAGGTGATTTCAGAGGGAAACTTTCTGACTTTTTATTAAGCAAAATAGCTGGTGCTTGTTTTTACACCTTGAAATTATGTGGAGTTTTTTTCTTTCTCTTCAGCGTTAATACACTGTGGTTGTGTCCTAATGGCATGTCTGCTAAGTGTTTCTAGGAAGGCTTCTTGAAATGCAGCCAGAAGACCTGGAGAGCTGCATACCTTGCTTTTAACACAGAGTGACAGCTTCAAGTCACACACCGTGCCACTGCATAGCCAGAATTGTAAATACCAAATTTTAATTATCAAGTATATTTATAATTCATTAATAGGAGGTAGACAAATAGACCAGGCTGTCTTTGCAGTACAGGAAAGATAAATGGAAGACTGTGAGATGGTAATAGATGCTGGAGCAGAATGTGTGGCATTTTTCTTTCCTCCATTTTGTCTTGCTGCAGCTATTTTGCTTGAACTCTCAAAGTTGTTCCGGGAAGAAGGGCTGGAAATAGGACAAATGTACATCCATCATAAATGTTCAGAATTCTGAAACTGAGCTTTAAGTACAACGTGAACTGCTGTGCACAAAACCTAGAGGAGCAGCCTTAATGTTTTGTTATTTTCTGCAGCAAATATTTCTCTAGTTATTTAACAGCATCCATTTAAAATCTGGACATATTGAATAAAATATTTCTTAATCATGTCCCTTCCAGTTGTTCTTGCATATATAATTTTAATTGACTTTATGATAAATATTCCAGGAACTGCTTATCTGCTTGAGTGGTATGATAGACTGTCATTGATTTAATGTCATAAAACCATGTTTAGGTAATGAACTTTTCACAGTCTGTCTTTTATAAACATATAATCATCTACTTCAGTGATTCTTTTTCAAGCTAAATTAAAAGTAGCATGTGAGAAGAGTAATATATATGCAGTGTATCACTTATTCGGCTGTATCGTAAGTCTGTATAGCAGAGTACACTGTTGCCTAACCATCAGGCTGGCTTTGGACAAGTAATCAGCTATAAGAAAATGATGAGCACCTAATTTTATATCATTAGAGATAATTATTGTAACTGGGAATGCTTTTAACCTAAAGGTGAGTAAATGACACCTGTGCAATATATATATCCATAGTTTGAAATGTCAGTTTAAATGAAAGATGTAGTGGGAGATAAAGAAAGGAAATTTTCAGTTTGTTCATAACATCCTTTTTTGTGTGTGGAGGTGTCCTTGGACACTTATGATGAAAACGGCATTTAATAAAATGTGCTAGTTGTGTGTAGGTTTAGCAGCAGAAATGTGTTACAGTGCTTCTGAACGTGATAGTTCTTCGAATGATTGGACCAAGGCTCTTTGGCCCCCAGCAGCCCACTGGCTTACTTTCCTCACTGCGTTTTGCATGTTGGGGATGTAATTCATGGGTGAGAAGGAACACTGTTGAATGAAAAAGGTTCTTGTCATTTTAAAAAGTCAAAAAAAGTCAAGGGCATGACGTACCTGGTTCCCACTGGAAGCCACACAGCCCACTGCCCACTGTGAATGTACAGGTTCAGAAGCATTCCTTAGTCTTTTCTTCACAGCTGATATTTTTACCAGTTGATGGGGGCAAGAAGCTTTTGGCTTCCTTGGTGTCTTTCACCAAAGGGATTTCAGATGTGTTTGTATTTTCCTTTAACTAAGTTTCTGAATGGTCCATGATTTATGTGGAATATCAAACTATTTCAGTTGCTGCTCAGATTTATTTGCTTTCTGTGTGCTGTGATGGGGTCTTGAGAGCTGAGATGCAGAGCAAGGCTGGCCTCTATTGCAGGTGGTCCTTGCAGCAGGATCACTCCCCATGGCTGCTGCCAGAGAAAGCAGAAACAGTCTGGGCAGTTTTCTACGAATCAGGCATTTGGGGCCTGATTTCCAGCAGGGTGTGCTGAGGACACCCGCTGCTTCAGCAGCTGGATAGCTAATGGCAGATGCTGTTCCTCACTTTTCTGAAAAATAGGGCTCAATTTTTCTCCCAATTGAGTCACTGTATGTCAAAGGTGGTTTGTTTGGTCTGGAAAAAAAAAGGTCAGAAGGGTTTCTGCTGGAGCACATACACGGGTTCACCCAGTTACAGAATCAGTAATTACGTGAGGTGACTTTACCATCAGCTTCTGTTTCCATTTTAATTTGTAAAATGAATAGAATCAGCCAAATTCCCCTTCTTTTATCATTTGTATAAAAAATTCAGAAAGATTTGATATATGCTGTATGTGCAGAAGCATCTCCTATGCACATGCGTGTGTCAGAATTACTCTAGGTCCGGTTTCCAATGGTTTAATCATCTATGTACTGAAGATGGAAGTTTCACTTTTTGTAGATGTTCTCTTCCACAACAATCTGTTAGTTTAAAAATCAAAAATGCGCAAAAAGTCGAAGAAAAGGAAATGGTATAAATTGGCACTATTCAGTGCCAATAATTATTTGAGGGCATGTTCCTATTCCCCATTTCTGGGAGTTTAAGGGAGCACTTTTGCACTTCACAAATAAATTATCTGCTATCAGTGAAAAGTAAATGCACTGGACAGACAAGCTACAAGTAAAAATAATCATTGCTATATGATCCATCCAATGTGCATTTAGCAATTCTGATTTATGAACAGGGTACAGATAGTACTGTTTTTCAGTGCCCATCTCAGAGAAAATTTGTTTTCAGGCTTGAAGTCAAAGTCATTGCAATTCTGTGTATGCATAAAGTTAAGCATAATTCTAAACGCTTAGCTGAGTATTTCAAAGCATTTCAGTGTTCTTTAGGCCAAAGTGCAAATATTTACCAATTGGGAAAAGTGAAATGTTTGCTGGAGGCCAAGGAATCAGGACTGGGAGGAACTAAATTCTCTGACTAGCTTCTTGAGAGCCAGAGCACAATTTGAGACCCATTTATATATTTACAAACAGGTGTAAGAAACTTCATGATGGTTGTGTTTTATGGTTGTCTTCACTCTCTGGAGATGCCCTGTCTGAAAAATGGGATTTTTTTTAAAGAGCCAATAAGCTATTAAATAACAATCTATTATTAGTGTAAAAATAAATAGAATTTTATGCATACTTTCTGTTTTTGTCTTATAGTTGTCATGAACAAGTTTATAGCCTTAGCAAAATGTTTCATTTTCTCTAGTACCATTAAAGCTGTCATTTAATTTTAGTGTGAGGTGTACATTTGCCTGTCGGTTTATCATCAAGTTTAAGACAGTATACTTCTGGAGCATGGAGTACACTTTTAGCCAGCAAAATTAATTCCCTGATTGTAAAGGGCAAGAACAGTCACTGAGCTATTGCTTTACTATTCTGTTTTAATAATTTATTAAATATATCATCTAAGCTTCTCACACATTAATCTTTGCCTGAAATAAAGATCTGAAAATAATTCCTCTGTTTGTTTTTGGGCTGTTGTTTAAGGAAAATTTATATGCATGCAGAATTTTTAATAACAGTTGAAGTATGGAAACAGTTGTTGCCAGAGAGTGGGATGAACTTTCAGGCTTTTAGAAATAATGCTGTAACTTATTCCATATATTTTTACTGCATTTCCTCGACATTTGTATGCAACAGAGTCAAAACAAACAAATGAATGTGTTTTTGCATGGTGAGTGGTAGACCTATGGGACTGTTCTCTGAAGAAAACTGGGGATGCACAAAGTTTGCATGGATTCAAGTACAGATTAGCTGCACAATAGGAGAAGAGATCCGAAAGGCCAAACCACTTGGAAGCACCCAGTAGCTGTAAATAGTTGAGTGCGCAGAGAATATTCAGGGGAAATATTTATTTCTGGGCACTACTGGACATAGGTGGATGCTTGCTTGGAGCAAAATTACCATTCTTATTTTGGGAGCTATTTCCAATCCCATTGCAATTATAGACTCTTTATGTATTACTGTGCTGACATAAGAATAGGCGAACCATGGTGGCAAACCAGCATCTTTGGCTGGTGAAACTGATCCCCAAGTGTGGTTTCCTGGAAGTGGGGACCACCAGAGGTTGCTGCTCACACTGCTGAGCATCAGCCTTGTGTGCAGGTGTAAGTGATAGCATGGGGTACAAAGCTGGGGAAGGCTGGGTCCCAGTGAAGCAATTATGTGTTCGATGAACACACTAGCACTAATGAAAGCCTCTCAGGTATTTCCAGAAGAGAATGTACCCTTTCTACTCATGAACATCAAAGGTTCCATAGGGTTACTGATTAGGAAATGCAGCTTCTTTTACTTAAGGAAGGCATGGATAATTAATGAATTTGCTTTCTGATTAGAAAATTAACATTGCTAATGCTGTTACTAGATAACTGAATTTTGGTATCATAAAAGCCTTTTGAAATGCAATTTGACAGAGCATATATCAGATTAAATTGTATTGATTATGGGAGTTTTGAACTTGTTGATTTCTTTGAGAGCTCCGTTAATGAAGCATTATATCGTAACAGAACCCATTAATAGCACTGTTCTACTTAGCTAACAGCCCATTACCCTCAATAGGTAATAAAGTATAGATGCAGAGCACCCAGCAAGCAGGGTAAAAAAGGGTGCTCCACTGCGTCCATTATAGATGTTAGGGCACAGTTCTCATTTTGTGGTATTAACCAGGTCTGGTTTTCACTGTCCACTTGGGCTGGTAACAGTGAGTCTCACAGACCACTGTCACAAAGCCAAGCGCATGGTTTTGCACTGTCTATTAACTTCAGTGGATTGTTATAATAGTACGATGTGGCAGGATGGTGCAGTTACAGTATTCCGTCTATCTGAGGCACTAGTGAAAAGAATTGACACACTGGTATGTGCACTGTGACTCTCCCAAAATAGCAATGAGGTAATCACCTGTGTCTAGTTTTCCTCAGTTTCTTTTACTTAAGGTACTTTTCTCCCTAAAGGCCAAAGAAGCTGGGTTGTACTCTGAGATACTGTGCAAGAAAGGAAAAATGTGCATTAAGTATTAAAATGAGGAAGCCAGCCTCAAAACTAGTAGTAACTAGAGGCTTTGGCTGCATACCAGAAGTTCTTTCCAATTCTTTTGCAACTTTCGCTGCTTTGAATCTTGGCCTAAATCATATTGTCCTATATATTCAAAACTTTGGAGAGAAAAGGCCTTGGCATCTTATTTCTGAATGTTAGTGCGGTGTCTGTGGAGTTCTTTGCCACTTCCTCGTGCTTTACTCTAATGGAGTAAAGTAATAGAGTAATTTACTCATGGAAGGCAGCAGGCAATGCCGAGATGCAACTCAAGAGTATCATCCAAAGTGCAGTGGTGTGTAGGTATGACAAAGAGTTATTTTTCTTCTTCTGAGCTTTTTGATCATAGTGATGATGCAGGGAAAGATACTTGCACAGCTAGCAGCTGAAATCTGCACTTTTTGAGGTCAGGAATATAGGAGGTCAAAAGATAATAAAACCCATGGTGCTGTCTGTTGTTACTCTTTGAAGTAAAATTGCCCTTAATGCAGATGTTTCCAAGTCCACAGTTACCTACTGCTGTAGGTAACAAAAGAAGCAGCCTGAAAAAGAAGCAGCCTGCAGAAGAAACAACTAAAAGGGGAAATACGTTATACTGTTCTGGATAGATAGACAGACAGACAGATAGAGGGATAGATGGATGTACAGTTCCGTTGGTATCCTGGCATGCATGGTCTACTTCCTCTTAGCAGATAACATAATGTTTTTCTTTTGCTCTGTGAGGAGAATTTTGGGGGGTGGCAAGAAGATCAGGATGTGAGAAATTAGGTACTTTCTGGAGCTTTCTATGTATTTATTTGCCCCAAGCATCCCTGCATGTTCTTGACTGTAAGAGGCAAAATCTAGGCTCAGTAGAGGTTAATAGGTCTGAGAGCAATAACCCGAGTAAACCTAAGTGCACCTATCAAAGACTGGTAAGAGCATGGTTCTGTCAGCTACATTTCTCTAGTTCCAGAACTGTGTCAGCCCAATTTCCTCTCTATTTGATTACTTTTTGGTAACACAAATTTCTTAAGAGTGTCTGATGCCTTGCAACCCCCAAAACATAATTCAAATTATTTGCCACTTTAACTGCATTCACAGGCCTGGAACATTTAAATTCTGCCTGCATTACAGGGAAAATTGCAGGAGGGAGTTGCTAATGTTTTTAAAGGCCCCGACACAGCAACAGCAAACCAGCAAGACAGCACTGCTGGCCTTTGGTGTTAGACTCCTCTTTTTTAGACTAAGGGTTTTTAAAAAATTGACATGGTTTTGCACAGATGTAATTAGATTGAGTTCATTGACATTCACTGGAATTCACATTGACTCTTACCAGTTCTTGTTTAGTGAGCTTTCAGTTTCAGTAATTTGGATTAATTTTGAGAAGTATTCACCGCACCTGAAGTTGGAGGCTTGTGAAGCAGGGCCTAGAATTCTAGGACCTAGAATTTTATTTTCATTTAGAGAAAAATATGTCAAAACCAACATGAAAGCAGGCTTCTCAATCAAGAAGACATTTGTTCTGCTCTACTTAAAAGTAAATAAATAAAAGAAAAAGTTATTTTATGTTGAAGAGGGGCAGGCGTGATGGGGATATGAAAAATGGTTAGAAGGAAAGGGCCAGCAGATGTGGGAGAGGGTGAAAAACCTGTTGTTAATATAGTCTCTTTAAGTCAAGATAACAAGGGATTAAAAAGCAGAGGGAAAAGATTTGCTGTCATGAGTCAAATAGGAAAGGAAGAAAAGCAATTCCAGAGCACTGCAATATGGGAATAGTTGTGCAGCCTGCACCATACTCCATCCAAGTGTCATCCTGCCTTTAACAATTGCTACTGGAGAATATTTATATAAAAAAGGCCTGTACAGGATGATCAGTGTTTTGTGACCTGTGCAATTTCTGACAGAGTGTAGAAATTTCTAGAGCCAGTGTGTGTATCCATTCCATGCTAACTCATTCCATCAGTTTATCTATCCTTCATGACTGTGTAATCCTTTCTGAATTCTGAAATCCACAGCATCCTGGGATGGGAAGGGGGCTGGGAAGCTCATATTCATGACCTACAGTGTCTTTTCTTCTCTGAGTTATTAAATGAATGGGAAGGACACAAATCTTTAGCTGCTGGCAGTTGCTTTTGCAGAATTTATGCAGAAAGCTGCATCAAGCTGACTGATTAAACTAGACATACTGTTTCTTCCAAAATATCATTTAGCCAAACATACAGATTTGTTGAAATTGAGACATTTCATTAATCCATTTAAATTTTGCAAGTATGTTTGGCAGCTTGCTCTCTCTACCTGTCTCACTTTCCCTGTCTTCTTAGGAATCATTATAGTCAACTTAGACATACTTAAATACTAACTTACAGTTTCAATATTTTATATTTTTTGTTCTGAAATCAACTTTCAATTCAGTGTAAACTCTGAGATTCCAAAATTATGCAAACCCAGGAGGAGATTTTTCTACCTTCAGTTATGTTTCTAACTTTTAAGTTGTCCCGCACACAGAGAAAAGGATTTTTTTATCTCCAGCCACAGCAGATGTTGATTTTATTTTCAGAATTGCAAGCAAACTGAAAAATAAGTTCAGTTTTCCTCCTGCATTTTCAGAAAAGTCACCTAAAGTTTAATTTTGTTTCAGAAGTCTCAGATAATAACATTTATATTGTAGTATTCATTCATGTATTCCAGCCTTGCAAATAAAATATGCATGCTATTGGTACATGACATGAATAATCCAAGCAGTAGCACTGCAAGACTGGGTCATATTAAATTCCCCCACAAAAAAAATTAAACATTATACTCTTTCCTCACCTATGAAGTTCCTGCAGTACTCTTTGTCTCCACATGATTTTTGTGACTGTTTGGTCAATCAAAATCAAAACAAACTTGTTTTTGAAGAGACTCCAGACTGGCCAAACTCCTTTGAGTAGGTGGGATTTGATTAAAAAGAAGATCAAAATGACAGAGTAAAATTGTCTGCAATATCTATGACTCCTTTTCCTGAAACCACTGCACTAAAATTTTGGAACATAGGAAGTGCATGAATACTTCCTTTTGGAAACTGTTCTTTGAGGATAAGTAAGCCCAGAACAATCTTAAAAGATATTACAGATCTGTAAGAATGATAAGAAAAAGAAAATGATTTAATAAGCGGACACAATATTCTATGCCAGTGCACTAAGGCAGTTCAGTGAGCAGGGACAGCGCTGAGGGAAGTCTAGAGCTGTAATGTTACAGGTGGCTGTTCTTTATGAGGGTTATTAGGTCTCTGCTTTCCTTGGGAAAGAGTAGAAATCCTTTTGCTTGCTTTAATCTCAACCTTATACAACACTTGGTAGAGAACAAGTAATAATCCAGATGACAGTATAATTAGATTCTTTAGATTTTATCTTCCCCATATTTTATTCCACTCTGTTTTGGTTTTTTTTTCCCATCATTTTCTGGATTAGGAAGATACCCAGAATTGGTGAGAAAATTGTTTGGATACTGGGAGCCATTTTTTGTTTGATTTTGAAGCATCAGAAACCAACTAGAACAGCCATGAATGTTCATATTCAATGCTAAATATTAACATTAATATTTAACAGTAATTTATTTTGCAAAAGACACTTAAAAAAACAAAAACAAAAAACCAAACAAAAAAAATCTTTTTTTTTTTTTATGCCATTCCAAGTAATAAGACGGGAGAGAACTTCTGCTAATATAAGTTGGTACAAGGCCTGGGCTCTGTCTTAAGCTGTAAAGGCCTGTAAGCCATATACAAAAATCTACTAGGATATGCAGGTTTTCCTCCTTTTTCCCTTTCTTTTATTCCTTATAAAGCTAGCACATGTCCCTTAGTGGAATTTTAGTTTTCAGAACTACAATTTGCTGATCTGTGAAATAACGTTGTTGGGGAGCTATCACAGACTATGAACACAGCACAACATACTACTCACATCCTTTCCTCGTTACCTCTAGAATGTTTAAAAAGACCTTTCTCCCCAGTCGGACAGGCTTCTGGTTGTGCAGACAGTGCATGAGACTGATTTTACATCAATATTCTCAGTAAAATTAGGCAGTTGTATTAGTAATCTTGCTCCGGTCTGTGTGCTGACAAGCAGTGCATGAGTAATGAAGAGGTCCTTCCAATGTGACCCTACTGCAGAGCACTAATGAACAGGGATGTGCATTGTTAGTTGATAATACATGCAGAATTAGAACAAAGAAATGCAACTTAAGGTGCTGTTTACATATATAATGTTCTAGCTACTTTACTTCAGGGAACAGTAAGGAAATGGGACTTCTGTGATGGACCTGTGTAGCTGATGGTTGGTTGTTGGTTTTTGGTTTTTTTTTTGCTTTTTAAGGAATTCATGCTTTTATTTATTTTTTTTTTTAAGAAAAATGTAGAAATTGTCAAGAAATTATTGTTCCTGGCTTTAGAGTCTAAAAAGCAAATTATCTGACCTGTAAAAATATTTCCATTTAAATTACAGTATGGATGAACAGATAAATGCTTAGAGAATGAACAGTCATGTTCAGTGAAGTAGTTTACCTAGAAATGCAAATGCATTTTTGTTTTAGGTTTTGTCATTCACTGCTACCTCAGAATTAATAGTCAAAACAAATAATCTGTTTTCTGCCTTCTTCACTAATATATGCTAGCAGACCTTGTATCTTGCTTAATTTTTTGTGATGTGGTAATAATGGGCAATAATATTTAGATGATGAAATCCATTTTTGCCTACCCTTATTGTGTTTTGAAATCGCAATCAGTTCCACAGCGAGAGAGAAAAAAAGACATGGGATAAAACTTCATCTCAGGAACACTGTGATCCATAGGTGGTCAGTCAAGGAAGGTGACTGTCATGGGAAGTTGTCACAGGTCCAGAATTTCTAATTATAATGGCACATTGCTTTAGTTTGGCAGTACTGACGTGGACATTCGGATCTGCGTTGCTAACACCCGCAACACAGCCGTGCGCTAGAGTGAAGGCACATACTCACCACCCAGTGCAGACAATCTTTTCCTGCGGCATAGTGACTGGTGAGATGAATTTTCCACTCCTGCAGCCTTCCATCTGTGTGCACAGGTTTTAACTAGATGGTAACCAGGAGATTAAGCGAGTAAGAAGAGGTGTCATGAGCTGCTGGTTGGAAGTAGTGAGTGGCAGGGGGAATAGCTAGTGCTGTGTTCATTCAAGGTGTCTTTGGCCCTTGGAGCAAAGATATTCAAAGACAGAGCTCCAAAGGCATCTAAAAAGATTGCAAAATATTTCATAAGCCATGCTACTGTGAACAGAAGTTTACCCCTTTAAAGTTTTAAGCCAAATATAGATGAGAATGATGGCTTAAATGATGGTGCTCAGAGCTCTTTTGAATTGTCATCTTTATTCTAAACCTTTCTTTGCCCAGGAACAATTGGAAGCTCAGTAAAACTTTCTGGCATAAATTCCCCATGTTTATTGTTTCACTTTTCAAAGATTCTTTCTAAGAGCAAACACAAATTGCTTTGTAAATCCTGGCTTCGTAATTCGTTTAATCACAAGCGTAAGGCTTTCCATGTTACTGTTTTATTGGTTTAGAGTTTTATCCTTATTCACGTAAGTTACAATGTTTCATTAAGTCTCTTCAAGCAAATAATATTAAAAATCACGTCATAAATTGAAATGCTTTTTCATTGTTATTGAATAATACATGTTCAGAATAAGGAGCACCTAGTTATTAACAGAGCGTGAAATCATCAATCAGTTTCAGTTGACCAGCTAATTTGAAGAAACAGCTGGTCTGTGATCTGCATGTCCCTCAGATGATTGAGAAAGCCAAGACGAAGTGCTTGGAAGACAAGCAGTCTTCCAAATCCAGTGCACTCTGAAGTGACTTGTTTTTGTTCCACTGAAAGTGGTAGCAGCTTGGTCTATCAGATTGCCTCAGAAGTGGTTATGTTTAGGTTACACAGGTATGTGAGGAAGCTCAGTGCTTATTTGGAAGCACAGCAGATGGGATTCAGATCCTTCCATCAAAAGTAGTCTGTTGAAATGTAATTGCTTTCATTAAGAATAGAATTAGCCCCTAATCTGTATTCTGAATCTTATAAAGTTGCGAAAATAATAGAGGAGACAAGTCCTTATTTTATAGATGTTCTGTTCAATGTGCTTAGTTTGGTTTCAATGAGAATTGCTACTACATTCCTTTCAGACTAGTCCTAAGAAAAGGATAAATTCTGTTGAGTTCTCTTCCAGTTTGTGGAAGGGCTTATCCCATGTCAATATCTGTATTTTTATGGAGTTTGATTTGCTAGTTTAAGAAGTAACTTCCAGGTATTTATGTGTTTTCCTCAGATTTTTAGAGGAATTTATGATTTAAACCACAGCAGTGAAGAAGGTGCATAGTGTGTGGAAAAGCCACCTAGCCCAAACAAACTGGATACCTTTTTTCACCAATTTGGCAATGTTCTGGGCAATGTCTGAGTAATGTTCCCCTCTCTGTATTGGAGATTAACTGACCTAGTGTCCTGGTTCTCTCTGGAAAAGGTGTCTTTTGACCAAGAAAAACTGATGGGATGACCTTAAGGCTTTCCTGATGGGAAATGTAGTGTACCAGTCACTGTGACCCTACTCAAGTGCCCACTCCCACCTGTAGCAGCTGAGCAAGCTGACAGTCCTGCTGTCTTTAACTGAATGATTCATGAGCTTAAAATAATTCGGGGTCATGCAATATGTATGTAAAACCTATGTTTTCACAGTAGAAAAATATTACAAGTATGTTTTGTTTTCCAAACAATTCTCGGTGTTCTAGTACAATAGGCAATTTGTATAGTTTTTGTTGTGCAATTGTGATACGTGATTTAACTGTGTAAATATTTTGACAATAATCTGAACAAGTTATGTCTTTAATTAGTAAGTGCTGCTTTAAAGGAGCAAATAAAATATTAACTATTTTAGACCATTATGTACTGATACTCTTGTTTGGCTGACTGTCCACAAGCAGTTTCAACCATCAGAGTACTCTACAATTTTACGTGCTGAGTTTGCCATTATGCATCATGATTTTCGTAGAATGAGCAATAAAGCTTTGCTTTATGTTTCGTTAAAGTCACAGTGGTTGTATATTGCGGATTTGTCATGCCTGACAAATCAAATAATAGGTTCTCATGTACTGGGACCAGTGCCCTCCAGTAGACTCCAATTAAGCCACGTGGGGTGTGCTTAGTCATATTGATTAGATTAGTACAGTTAGAGATGTAGGGGAAGAAATTCAAATTGAGTAAGTCTCGCAGGAAAAAAATGCACTGCAGAAGGGCAGTGCTGAACTGCAGATGTCCTACTTGGCTTCTGCCAAGTCCCGGTCCCTGTGTTTGCAGAAGGGGCAGGGAAGGAGATACAGTGGAGCTGCATGTCTGCCTGCGTCCCCGCCAGCACAGCCCAGATTCATGCTGAAGGATGCTGCCGGTGCAGTGACTGTGACTGCTGTGGGCTCCTACCACTGCACTAGTGCTAACCGCAGCTAGAAATTAGGACAATTGGTCTCTAAGTAATATGGGCCCCTGTAGAAGGCAGTTGTCATATACTATTACGGATTGCATCTCTTTGTGGTCTGTTAACTAAAAATAATAATTTAAACCCTTAAAATATATATCACAGTGTCTGTAGACTATAACATTAAGGAGCTTGTATTATGCCAGGTTGACTGACAAGGTAAAGCATATTTAAATAAAAAATGACAGTGGGGCTCCACCGTATTTCTCTGGAATTCAAGTAGCAATTAAACATTGCTCAGTTTTTGCACCACAAATTAATGAAGATATAGAACAATCAGTGAGGGAAGCTTAGAGCCAGAAAATGCCATTTACGTGAAGTGATCATTAGTAGAAAGTCAATATTTACTTCACCATAAATATGCAATCTTTCCTCTTTTTTAAAGTCAAATACGGGGCCATGGTGCATGTCATTTCTCTACAGTGATGACTACTGTAGCTGCAAACAACTATCAAATAAATATACTGCCAAATGCTATTAGTACTTATGCTTGACATAGAAATTAGAAAAGCTTTCATACAGTTCTTAAATGAGGGCAGCATAAGTAGCTTTGGGCAATAATTCAGACTGTCCAATCGTGTCAGTTTTACAAAAGGCTAACAGTAGCTCTCTAGTACCAGGAATAGTGAGAGCAGCTTGGGATGGGATGCTGGATGTGGAAATTCAGGTTATGGATTATCTCAGTGCTGCTACTTCAGGTGGAAGCATCTTGCTTTTCATAGTGTTAAATGTAGACGAAGAGCCCTGTTAAAGGCAGCTAAGCCTACGCAGCATCAGGGAGGTCAGTATTATGAAGAATCTGTTACTTCAGGATGCTGGGTTAGATTTGCAATATGTGGTAAAGACCACACATGGCAATGTTAAGCTGCGTAAGTGGCAGTAACTGAGGCATTGCCACTAAGTAACACCAGGAATTCACTGTTGAAGAAAACTCATACCTCAAAACTGAAATTGGTGGTGGATTTAAAAAGCATAAAATTAAGAAATTAAGTGAATAAAGTAATAATTTAAGTGACAGTATTTATAAAAAAAAAAAAAAAGTGTTCCTATCAATTAATTGGAACAGGGACAAAATCTCACTAGCTTAAAGTGTAACAAAACTTTATTATTCAATACCAAGGTGGAACTGCTTGACAGCTTGTTTCCTCAGTTCAGTAAAACACATGGTGACTTGACAAAGGATAATAGGAAAAAATCACTGTCTAACATAGATTCGTTGCAGTACTGGAGTCTTAACCCTTTACTTAAGGTTGCATGCCAGATTGTTATAGCCAATTAATAACGCTGAAATGCCAGTCATGTTTTTATTCAGGCAATATTCAAAGTAAGTAACAGGCATTCATTAAAATTAATATTATGATTAGTAATGTAAAATATTTTATGATTTCAACTGTCCTAGCATTTGCCTTAACTGGAGGTGACTTCTCTTTGAATCTAGAATAAACTCTCAACAGCCTAGACGTTTCCAAGTTTCTAAACAGTGGGTTTTTTCACATGGGATAATGGATGACAGCTTCTATTTTACACTTATAGCTAAGAAAGAGCTTAATTTTCAGTCCTTGTATTTAACATGCATAGTTTATTCTTGAATGAAGAAATATCTGCTGTGTCTTGCTTGAAGATTATTGTAATTAATACAAGTACTGTTTGAACCAGATGGAAGTCAGAACGTGATCTGTGAATTCCGGATTCTAGTTTTGCTGCTGAAATGGAGTAAGGGTATGTATGTTTCAAAATGAACAAAAGTTTCAAGACAGATTTTTTAAAGCAGCATAATGCAATGTGTTTCATATAAACCAATCATAGTAAGGTTTTTTTTGCTAGGGGTTTATAGAAAAGCGAGATTTTTTTTTTTCACATACTTCATTTTTGACAAGAGACAGAACTGAATGCATATTTTTTCAAAGGAGTTCTGTGGATTGTTTCAAAAAATGAGCAAAACTAAGGTCTTCAACTAAATTTGATGATTTTTACTTTCTAGTAAGAATTTCTTATGCTTTTATTTTCATCTTTAGGTGCTAAAAATTTGAAATTTGTACTGTAACCTGTTTTCAAATACTGTTTTAAAGAAAGAAGGGAAAGAAAAAGGATTTGTTTTTGAACAAATCAAAACTTTTTTCAGAAAAAATTGCAGAAATGCCTATCGTTTCTAACCTGCTTTATTGTGTATATTTCCAAGTAGGAAAAGCACCTTAAGCTAGCACAGTTAGACTTTTTCACTGGCAACTTTCTCAGTATCAGTTGCATAAGAATGAGCTTGGAGAAGAGAAGGCTGCGTGGAGACCTCATAGCAGCCTTCCAGCATCTGAACGGGGCCTATAAGGATGCTGGCGAGGGACTCTTCATTAGGGGCTGTAGTGACAGGACAAGGGGTAATGGGTTCAAACTTTAACAAGGGAAGTTTAGATTGGATATAAGGAAGAAGTTCTTTACTGTAAAGGTAGTGAGGCACTGGAATGGGTTGCCCAGGGAAGTTGTGAATGCTCCATCTGTGGCAGTGTTCAAGGCCAGGTTGGAGAGAGCCTTGGGTGGCATGGTTTAGTGTGAGGTGTCCCTGCCCATGGCAGGGTGGTTGGAACTAGATGATCTTAAGGTCCTTTCCAACCCTAACTGTTCTATGATTCTATGATTCTATGACTGTTTTCTTGTGGCAAGGGAAGGTAATAATACCTGCGATTAAAAAAACCCAAGCAACCCACATTTAGTCTGGAGAAACAAATGCATTATTAGATAAAATGCCTTTATGAGCTGGGCAAACCCATGACATTATTATTTGTGATCTCAGTAATATATGTTCTGTAGAGAGGTGATCTCATGTACCTAGGCATACTATTCAACAATATGCCTAGGCTTTTTTTAGTGTCTTTTGTCCCTTCTGTATTTTGAATAGATGTGACGTTGTATTATTTGGTGTTAGGAAAACATCATTATTTAGTTACAGAAATTCTAGTGGTAGTATTAAAAATGGAATATTATCTCCTTGGAAGAATATGTCATAACAGTAACACTAAGCTGTAGTTTTGGAGGAATGATACAAACCGGATGACCTTTGTGTCCACTATTGATTTGATTTAATTTAATTAAAAGCCAGATGAAATGGTCTCTGATGAAATGCAAAACCTCAATATTTTGACTTCACAGTTCTTTGTCAGCAATGGCTTGCTTAGCAGTTAGGAGCTTTATGAAATCTTTTTTAATACCTGACATGCTTCTGATAAGAGCCACTTACAATGAGGCTGCAGGCGCCAGCCCTGAGACTTACCAGGGTGGGCTGGCTGTCTGCGGTGCCAGCCAGAAATGCGCTTTTCTGGTTGAACTCCCAAAATATTCTGATGTGCCGTCTTGGCATGTCACCTCAAATTCTCATCAGGTTATACTATTTCATTGCCATAGACAGATATGAAAGACAAGCTTCTCCACTGCTTTGTACAAGCACTGTCAGAGTTACATCAGTGGTATGCAGCTCTTTCTGATGTTGTTTTGGGGTCTTGACCAAATGGGAATGGGTGTAGGAAGTGCAAGGCGGGGAAGTGTCAGCTTGTGTTTCTGATTTGGAGACTGTGAGATGAGAGCTTGGGTTCCTTCTGTTTTGACAGGGAAGACCTAAGCTGATCCTGGTAGAGGTGTCTGGGTAAGCTCCTGTGGTTCAAATTGTTAGATGACTAGTTATCTTTATTACAATAGTGGCTGCATGCCATCAACACTTACTTTACATTCAGGAGACAAGGTTGTGTTGTGGAGGTTTTTTTGGGGTGTGGGGAAACTGATACTTTGATTTTTTTTTTCTTTTTGGAGCTAAAGGATTAATCCATACAAATCAAACCTGTGTGATGCTGAGCTAGAAGACTTACCCTTTTTATATTTATATTTCTGTTTTGTTTATAACATCTTTGTGAGTATGGCTGAGACGACACCTGGTAGCTCTTGAGTTGTATGTGCTTTGCAGTTTTGGCGGCATGGATACTATGTGTAAATCATTATTTTTAAAAAAAAGTAACTTACGTAAGGAGGTTCCATTCTGCATAATCCGGCTGCCTTGTGTGTTTTCCTCTCTGGACACTAAGTTCCTGAAAGCATTACATAGATTTATGACTTACCTGTAGGATGTAGAGCAGCTCAGCAAGTTTTTTATGTGCCCATTTGCTATCTATTCTAAGTGGACTTGGTCGACACTTTTTATACCTGAGCCAGTGTTTAAATCCCTGAATATTATTCATGCATGAGTTCTCTTTTTAGAGTATAACATTTATCATGCATTTAACTTTTCATTTAAGCAGAAGCGTACTGTTGATATCAGGTGTTGATTTAGTAGAAAAATACTGACTATTGTGTATATAATATATTGAATTTGGAATATGAAGTATACAGAAAAGTAGATTGATAACTGAGAGCTGCTTATGTGAGTCATCAAAGAAGATTTAGACTGTGAGGTGTCATACCATGAATGTGTCATGATCTGATTTTCTAGTTCAGTTGCTCACTACCAAAAAGTCAGTCTGATGGAAGCATTTCACTTCAACAAGTCACACATTGTGGTCACCATGTGTACTGTATATTATTATTGTTTGTGTTTATAATTTGAAGGTGGCAAGATCTAAAACACTGTGCTAGGCACTATAGCAGCAGCATAAGGCAGTCAGTCCCTGCCCAAGGAGAGTTGTAATCTAAGACATGAGATGATTGATGGAGAGATTAGGAGTCCAAAAAAATCCAGAGTATAAATCAGCAGTGCTTATATGGGCTGGCATTGTTAAGGTAGTAGTGGTACCAAGTGTACAATATTTATGGATGCAGCTGTCTTATGACACAAGAAAGGAAGAAAATAGATATTTTAACCTGCATTTTCAACTGCAGATGTCTAATATCAAGTATTTAGATTAATAGCTTGGGATGTGCAACAATCTTTTACCATTCCCACTGAAATTAATTGGTGTCAGGGCCTGGGGGTAGCTCTCACATTCAGGCCTGACTTTATGAATTCATGTTTGGAGATGTTGGCCTTTATAACCTTCTTGTATGTGTGTTTCTCAGTAGTTTGCATCTAAAAATTTCTTGTAAGTGTTATTTATTTACTAAGTAATTTTAATTCTAGCAATTTTTCATGTTCCTAAGAGTATAATAGGAAGGCAGAGCAGGGTGAATGAAACTGTGGAAGAGGGACCTGTATATATCCACAAATAGAGGTTAAATATCTCAGTTTTGCCAGGAGCATGAATATGTATCGCTATGCAGAGATCTGTAATTCTCTTGCTAATTAAGAGCAAAGCCTGTCTTCTAGGAACTAAACTCAGGAACAGTTTCCTGGTATTCCTGATGTTGTAATGTTCAGAACTGATGCTTACAAGAATGAAGACTTGAAAGCTGTCCAGTCTGCTGAAGGAATTACTGGGAATTGCCCATTTGCACCTATGAAAAAGGAGAATCAAGACAGACATAAGTATTCTCAGATACAAATTGCTTTCAATACTGTTAGCAAAGCTGCACCCTTCTTCTCATTTTCTCCGTGTTCCTTTCTGCCTCTCTTCACACAGCTTTCTTTCATGCATTTATTAAATATTAATTATATGATAATGTACTCTATTAAATTACAGGAAGCATTCCTGTGATTTTTATGCTTTGAGTTTTGCAGAGTCTGTAAGGAAACATATTAAAACGCTACTACAGATGTAGTGTAGTTATATTCACTTTAGCCATGCAAGGAAGTCTGGGCTGAATTTGTCTTATTGTCATAAAACCTCTAGAAAACTGACATTTTTGCACAAATCTGGTAATAAAGAAGAGTCATAACAAAATTGAAGCACTTGCTCTTTCTGCCTTCTTTCTTAGATAAGTCATCTTCTGAGGGTGTAAAATCTCTCAGTAATTGAAAAATAAATGCAAACAGAATAAAATGATATAAATAATGCTGCAAGGTCAAGTACCTGTTTGCAAATCTAGCCTAGTCACTTTATCCATCTCCTGTGTGCCCACAGGGACTGAGAAGGTGCTGTATGCCCATGCTGAATTTGTGAAGGGCAGAAAATGGCGGAGGGCTTCCAGTCTCAGTAGTCATTTTGCCTTGGTTTTTGTGATCAGCCCTCTGAAAAGACAGTTTTGGCAAGTTGTGTTTATTAGAATTTGCTAAAAAACTAGAAACACCTCATTTACACAGGAGGCTTACATGTACTAATGCTGACTGCGTGGTAGCATTGTTCTGGAAGCTCCTTAGGTGAGTTCTTACACTACGGCTGCAGTTTGTGCTAGCTACAATCCCTGTGTCTGGGTTGTTGGACCTAGGGGCATTTCCTGCTTCTAAGGTCTGGCTGATGTCCTACCTGTGTCTCAAATCCATACACAAACACAAGCTTGCTTGTAAAATTGTATGCTTACTTGTGTGCTCCTAAATTTATTTAATTTCCAACCATAATGGCAGATAAGATACAAAGCAAATAAAAACTCAGTCTAGATAAATACTGAGGTACTGAATGGTGTAAACATGCTGAGAATGTTGCGTATTCCTTAGCAAGTTTTTGCTAACAACAGCATATTGCAAGGTAAATTGGCTTTTTTTTTATAGCTGAATGGAACAGGACTTTGAAGAAATTCTGGCAAATCCTCAGCCTTGCAGGTTAGGCATCCTATCACTTCTATGTCTGGAAAAGATATTTCTGTGAAGTCAGCTGCAAGAGCGTGCCTGATACTCAGATAGATAGTTCACAACTTACTAAGAGATGTGCCCTTAGAGAATAAAAGAATCTACTGCTTACATTTGTTTTGGCACTTACTGTTTTATACATTGTTAATTTAGAAGATGCTTGCCATGAAACCTATGCTGATTTGAAGCGTAAGTGCATATTATTTGCTTGAAGAGTTACAATATCCTTTCTGTCATATATACAGGTTACTAAAAATGTTAGTTCAGTTTTTCATTACTTATTCTTTGTGCAGCTGCTAAAGCAAAAGCTTTGTCATAATCCTGCCTACACAAGTTTCTGACACAGAAGAGAGCTAGTAGCAGGTTTCATTAGGATCCTAAGAAAATCCAATGTCCATTTTGCATTGTATTAATTATAAACTCTGACTCTTGTACAACATGCACCCCACTTCATGAGCTTAATTCCATAGCCATCCATGAAGGTATTTTGACTTGGAGACAACTTTTTTTTTTTAACTTATTTTTTTTCACTTATTTTTAGTGTTACTGTAATGTGCGTGCAATCTAAAAGAAAAAAATGACATCCTGCACTCATAAGCTGAACACGATACAGAATCAGGGAGCAGTAGCTCTGGAACAGGCAGAAATACTATTGAGTTGCATTATATCCTACATGGCATTAGTGAGCATATGAATTGATCTGATGTTACCTTTTCTCTCAGTTGTCACCAGATGGATTACCACATTTATGTAGCACCAGCCACTGTCTTATTTCTACTTTGTATTATCCAGTGTGAAGTAAACAGCACGAAGTAAACAGCAGAATGGGTCCATACCCTGTTCTAATTTATGAACACATGCAATACAGCAATGAAATAAGAAGCAATTATATTGAAAAATAAGAAAAAATGTAATTTTTGTGTACACCAGGAAACCTGAAATTGTATTACTGGTTTGGAGTAAATATGCAGTGAAGCCCTTTCTCATGAGAGGAAGTTGATAAGTAATTAATGATGCTGTTTCTTGCTCTGATTTGGACTCCTAACCTGAATGAAATAGTAGATGTGTTATATGCTTGCTTGAGGGAGTGAAGGCTGGTCTAGTCAGCAGTTCACCTGCGTGACCTTTACATTTCCCTGACAAGCGTGCAGGACCTGAGCATGCTGGGTCTGTTTCCTCTCTTGGCTTCTATAAGAGGGAGGTGTAGAGTATTTCCTGCTTAGCATGCATGTGCTTAACTCCTGTTAATCCTTTTGGGCATTACACTCTGGTATCAAAGTAAGTATATACTTCTGATCGCTAAAGTAGCCCTCTCAGAAGTAACTGGAATTTATAGTTTTTATCAATTTGCAGCAGTGCAGGTGAATAAAGACAGTCTTTAAAATAAAACAACTGCTGACTCAGCCTAGATAAAGGCTTGGGAGTAAAACAGAAAATTCAGCAGTGCTAGTCCTTCCTCATCTATCAGCTGATTGAAAGTATTACCCTTTTCCTGTTAATCCTCAGAGACTGGTGTAATGTAAAGAACTGGAGTTATGGGTGTCTAAATAACAGGAGATTGTTACTGTTTGGAGACCCTTTAAAGGGTAGCTCCTCAGGGTATTTTCTCACAGCTGACAGGAAGAAACTCAAAATATTAAGGTTCATTTTACATCTGAAAGCTAACAAAACTGAGTAAATTCAGTAGAACTCACTAACATGGAGACAGTTCAGCTAGATTTCCTTTCCTGTCAAAAAGTGGTAAGAGCATCTGCACTTGATCATTTTTATATTTTGATTACTTGAGACAAGTAAGGTTTGATAGTCAACCTAATTTGAATAACAGCTATCCAAATAGCTTGCTGCCAATGCATGTTGAATAACAGCATCATTGTGTAACATCAGATTTATGTAATATGATATTGTCAGATGATAGATAATAGAAATGCAAGTTTGTTATATGGTACTGGGGTTTTGATCCACATTGGAGGGCCATCCTTAATTAAATGAAAAATAGTTACTCTTCCAATTGTCCAAATGGTTCAAATGTCTGCTTAATGTTTGTAAATATGTTGAAAAATAGTTCCTAATGTACAGTTTAGGAATAAACGTCAAAGTTGGAGATGCTGTTCCTACTTATAATTTAAAATTTCAGATAGTTATGTTTATTTCCTTAGGTACTGGTGATATGATGAGTAATAGGAGAAAGTACAGTGGAATAAGAGGGCTGATACATAGAAAATAAATATTATTTCATACAGTTAATAAAAATGAGCAATGGTGTCTTGAAAAGCTGAAAACATTCAGTGGGGGTTCTGATATCCAATTTGTTTCCAATATCTGGTGCTTAGTTAAATATTTCTAGAAAATAATGGCCTTATAGTTGTGTCACTTAATATATTTTTCTTTGGCTAAAACCATCCTGGGTGTTAGACATTACTCAGGGTGCTCTAAGAACCAGAAGCCTGTCTTAGTTGTCGGACAAGGGGTTTTTCAAGTACCATTCACAACTGTTACCTCCTGGAAGAGACTAATTGCATTCAATTTTGCGTGACTGTATTGCAGCTAACTTCTTAGTTTTAAAATGGTAAATAACATTGAATGTTATATTTTAAGAATGCAGATATTCCAGTATTTCTGGGGGTTTTTCGTAACTCATTGCACTTTGCTTTTGAATAAAATGTACACCTACCTGCTAAATGCTTACTTCGCTACTATGCAGTAAACAAGTACTGTGAGTAGAATTCCATGAAGTAAATATTGCCTGTAGTTGTAGTGATGAAGACATTTTAAAATTGCAAATGCATTGAAAAAAAGGCAAATAAAAACCTCTGTGCTTGCAGATATTTATAGAGAAATTTCCTGCATCATTAAATGCCTCTTTTCATTCATAATACGGAAACGTAGAAGATGCACCTGGTATTTCTGATGAAAGAAATCACACGCAATTTTTTGGACTTCCTGAAGCTTAACGCATCCATGATCTGAATAACGGCTTTTAAAAAGCTCTATGGGTTTATCCTGAAGGCTGATAACATGAGACAAAATATCAGAACAATTAAGTGTACACATAAATCCAGATTGGGGGACAAAAAATGTCTTTGAAAATTTCTATGAACCTGCGACATATTTTGGTTACTGTTCTGTATAGAGAAAATGCATTTATAAGAACTGATATCTGCAGTTAAATTACGAAGATTATATTGCAAAAAAATAAAGAAACATAAATCTGAAGTTTATGTTCACGACTTCAAAATCTAGAGACCTGTATTTCATCTCAGAAGTGAAACAAAAGAGGAACCCCATATCAGCTATTTGTTACAATTTACGTACATGAATGTAATTAGAAATGAATGAAACAGTAGAAAAGTATGATAATTTTCTGTCTTTTCTTAAAGAATTGTCTTTAAATTTTTTGTGTCTTAACTTACAGTTGATGCCCTTCAAAGACTAAAAATTACAAAACAAGTCCCGGCATGGATCAGGAGAATCCTCCGGAACATTGCTAATGTGTATCATTGGGAAGTTTTGGTGTCAGAATGGTGTTAAATGAATTCCCAGGCAATGACAGCTGGCCTTTTCTGGAGCTGGCTGTCGATGCTTTTTATGCTGGTAACCCCACTCCATGTTACAGCTGTCATACAACTCAGTCGTACATGTCATAGGTGACTGCTGCCTTCCCTCTGCACTGATCTTTTCCTTGTCTGAGTGTGAAGTCAGCCATGTTAGATTGAAATGCCTTCACTGTTGATTTAAGATAAAAAAAAAGAAAAGATTTTGCATTGGGGCATTGAGTTTAGGAAGCACTTGTGGGCTCCATTTAGTTCACTTTGCTGTTGTCATGGTGATCTCCAACATGGAGGTGGTAAAAAATGGCCGGAGGTAATAACATTTGCAGCTCTTCCAGCTGCCTGCAAAGTAAATATGTGTCTGTGACCTTAGATTTTTGGATGTAGTTTTTTAATAAGTGGTGAATATCAGTTGCTAAGATAAATGTAAATTTTAAAAATTAACCTTTGAAATGTATATCTGTTTAAGTTTATAGATAATATTTTAATACCAGTGTAGCTAATAGTATGGAATTGTAACTGGATGTTTATGGTTTGAGAATGTGTATCTTGGTTCTTAGCTTTCCCCAGGCAGATTCCATAATTCTCTCAGGTCCATCAGTAGAGACAGTCTTGTAAACATGAGAGTTTTCTCCATAAAACTGTCCTTGAAAAATAAATCTATGCAATTAGCCTTCTATCACTCCGTTCATCACTTACTCCTGCAAGTATGATGTTTCACTACTCAATGGGTCTAATTTAGATTATGTCTTCAGATCAGGGCTGTATTCTCTGTCCGATTACATGTGTGATGCTATTTAAGGATGTCATATTACTGACCTAAATCATAACTTACCAGATGTTTTTTGTACAATAAAACTTTGGGAGGCTGTCTGGTTACAAGGTGAATGGAATGGGGAGAAAAAAAAGTGCATTATTGGAAGGGCTGCAGAGCTTTTTCAGTCTTTGCATTTTCTGAGGTGCTATGTGAGGGGACTGTGGAGGATAAAGGAGTCATGTAGTGTGTCCAAGGCCTCCAGTTCTCTTGCAACACCTTAGAGGAGTGTGGAAAAATATAGTTTCCCTAGATCTCTTCTGTTTGAGAGCTGTGCTCAAAAACCCTTCAAAGGATATTCTGCTGGTAGCCAGATGCCAAGATAATCGGGGACACTTCAGAAGGCCCCAGATTTCCTTTTTGCCTACTTACGTTGCTACTTAGGCATGTGAAACTATCTCAGTATGGGCATAGTCAACAAGATGACTTGTGGCAATGTTCATTGGGATCTGAGGTCACATCTGTCACTGTGCGTTGCACTGCCTGATCTCTCTGCAGATCAGAATAATTCTTCCTTTAGGTGATCTGTCTTTATCTAGCATTTATTACATGACTTTACTCTTCTTCAAATATGCAATACATTTCTTCAGCACTGGAAGAAGACCTGCAAATGTATCCGTCGCTGGCCTTAATTCAGACAGTGGGAATGTAAGAGGCTGGTTGCTACAAATCTGTCCCAGCAGTTAAATCTGTATCTGTCAAGGCTGATGCTTCATTTCTCTATATATTTCTCTGTTTACATCTCCAAACTTGGAATCTGAGTCTTAAGAGTTATATGAATCTGTGGTCACAATTTTGTACTTTGGACCTGAAAGCTTAGGACAGTTCTGGACTAAGCTTTTCATCTTGGACAAGCTGTATCCAAGTCTTAGCCTGCATGGCTAGTTGTGTTTCCTATCTATAACACTTGCACAGCCAGCAAAGCTGAAACAAATTCTAGTTAGTGATCATCAAGTAGAAGATTTATGTACAGAACTTTGTACAATCAAGATTTTAACTGTACTCATGCATGTATGTAAATTATTTGATATTTTATCATGGATATGTAAGCCAACTTGATGAAAGAAGTAGTTGTGTGGGAAAACAGAACATAGATTTGGACTTGAATGCAAGACGAAGGCCCTCCGTGTGCATAATGTTTGCATGGGAAGACGAAGGTTTGGAGAGTGCAATGTGTGGGATTTCCTGGCAGGAGATGTGGATCCTGAGTTTCTCCTGAAAGGTTTCCCATAGCATATGTGAATGTGGAGCTGGCCAGATACCCTGTAAGAGTTAAAAAGTTAATGGAAGTGCTTTGGGATAGGGTGAAGGGAAATTGATTTAATTAAGGCATATAGCTCAGGGTGCCTTACAAGAATGTAAATTTGTTCCTGAGAACAGCACTGAGCAGAGTTTTGGAATTTCTGTCATGTGACTGAGAATGCCATAACAGCATCTTTGGAATTCTAAGACTTGAACTCGCACAGAAAGACTAGAGGGCAGAGTCTGACAGTTGTTTGGTATGCATTTACAAGCTGTGTTTCAGCCTGATCTTACACTGACGTTGTAGCTGAGTACACTTAACCATACCTCAGCATCTTTGGGGGCAATAAATGAGGTCTGTCATTTAACAAAAAAAATATTTTTTTTTGCTTCAGGGCTTTCCTGGGCAAACGATTGCATTGGAATAATCTGCTGCCATTTTATTCTTGCTTTTCCCTGATAATAAAATTGTGAAAGGGGAGGAGGGAGAAGCTATATTTTTAATTCTCCCAAACAGAATTGAAGGATGAACTAAGTTAATGGTTTAGTTAACTGATGCAAACCTATAAGAAGTTTGGTTTCCACTATTTTTTGCAACTGCTTTGCTTTCAACTATTTTTTTTAATTTGGTAATTATAAAACAAGTGTTATTGATGATGGCTTTAAAACAGGAATATATAGTACTTTATTTAGCATCTCTTTTTGTTTAAGGTGCCTTGAGCTACTGGAAAAATTATTTACTATGTCACAAAATTTCCTGCCTTATTAGTTAAAGGAAAATATTTCCCTACAGATATTTTCACATGTAATGCTATTTCCCATATTTCACAAGATGTTTGCAGTTTAAACTTAATCATATTTGCCTCTCTGTCACTGAGGCTTTTTAAAATTACCTTAGAGATCTAGATCTTATTTGGATATTTATAGCATAATTAGATTTGACATATCATGCTTTGTTTATCTCAGTTAATGCCTAAAGGCTTGATTCTGATCTGAGATCTGCAAAGGCATAGCACCAAATTTGGAATAAACTGTATCAGAGATGCTAATAGCAGCCTCTGTCCAAAGTAGTTACTCTGCTCTCCTGTCTCTTACATATGTTAGGTTGGAAAGATGTAGTTGTGTTCTGTTTAGAATGAGGTAATGGCAGGAAGTGGAGCCAGTCTGCAGGATTTTGGTCTTTTGTGCTGGTGCTCTCCATATATATATTATTGTACATCTAACATGTTGCAATGGGTTGACCCTGGCTGTACACCAGGTGCCTACCAAAGCTGCTCTATCATTCCCTTCCTCAGCTGGACAGGAGAGTGAAAATATAATTAAAGGCTCATGGGTTGAGATAAGGACAGGGAGAGATCACTCAGCAATTACCATCACGGTCAAAACAGACTTGACTTGGGGAAAAAGTTTAATTTATTACCAGTCAAATCAGAGTGGGATAATGTCGTGGTTTAAGCCCAGACAGCAACCCAGAACCACGCAGCTGCTCGCTCACTCCCCCCTGCTTCCTCCCCCTGGTCCTGGAGGGACGGGGAGGAGAATTGAAAGAATGTAACTCCCATAGGTTGAGATAAGAACAGTCCAGTAACTAAGGTATAACACAAACCGTGGCTGCTACCACAAATAATAACGATGATAAGGGAAATAACAAGGGAAGAGAATACAACTGCTCACCACTGACCGATACCCAGCCCGACCAAGCAGTGATCTAACCCTTCTGGGTGGCTGCCTCCTGTTTATATGCTGGGCATGATGTGCTGCGGTATGGAATACCTCTTTGGCTAGTTTGGGTCAGGTGTCCTGTCTCTGCTTCCTCCCAGCTTCCCCTCCTCCCTGGC
>WYDI02033809.1:0-13545 GCA_009867235.2 Psittacus erithacus | reverse complement strand
CCAGGCTGAACAGCCCCAACTTTCTCAGCCTATCTTCATATGGGAGGTGCTCCAGTCCCCTGATCATCTTTGTGGCCTCCTCTGGACTTGTTCCAACAGTTCCATGTCCTTTTTATGCTGAGGACACCAGAACTGTACACAATACCCTTTCTCAGAAATGTTCCACAAGCTTCAGTTTTCAAAAGGGAAAGAGGGACACTTTGTCTGCCTTTTTGCAGTTCTGAACTCAGCTCTAGAGGTGCCATCATATGTATTTATACAAAATGAACTAATGAAAACTAAGTCTTAAATTCCTGATGGAGATTATCTCCTTAGATAACCTGCGCAAACGCTAGATTTTGGCAGATGAATGAAACTTCTCCAGCAAAAAGGAGTGACTGCAATGAAGAATCTCTTGACTATACAGTAACTATACACTAGCAGAATAAATGATCAATAATCAATAGTTATATTGTTACATCCAAAGCTGAGGTGCAACTACTTCATGAAGTGCCAGACTGGAGATGCTAGTGCAATATGTCACAATCATACTGTCACAGGAAAAGCTATCTGCTATCTTTATTACCCATGTTAGGAAGTTCTGATTATTCCCAGAACTTCATCACAGGTATTATATTCTGAACATTTATAAAATAAGAAAATAGAATTTTAGACACCCAATAAGGTTTTTGATTTTATAAAACAATGAGAACTCAGTAAGTCACCAAGCATTCACATATCTTACATAGACGGAGCTCCACTCTCTTCCAACCTTCTACCATTCAAGCTCCTCTTCAAAAGCTACACGCCTCCTCTTGTTCTGCCTTAGCTTCACTCCTGCTTTTAAAACTGGTAATTCAAGGTTTTGTTCTCACTGAGTTTATGAAGATGAAAGAGCCAGCACCAAGGCAAGATACCAGTCTTTCCCATATACAAAAAAGCTGGTTCTCCATTACCCACAGGAATCCAGAAGGATATGGGAGCCCTGCCAAGATATCAGCCTGCCCCATGAGAGACAACAAGTCTAGCGGCTTGCTTTATGAATTCTCTGGAACTGGGAGCACACTGGCTAGATATCACCAGTCAGCTCTAACTTGTTCCTGAGAGACACTGACACTCTGCTCCTGCTGTGATCCCAAAGCACATCTTCCACAGCACCTGTGGGAACCACTGCTCCATGCAGATGTAAGATATTGTTGATGCTGTATCTAAAAACCGGGACTCCCAGGTCAGCTGTCTGGGGGTGATTTCTCCCTCCATCCCCATGTGAGTCAGATGCTCCACAGTGCCTGCAGCCATTCAGCTGTGCCTGTCTTCTAACCTGTTCCTGCCTTACTACCTGGGAACGATTTGTCCACACTTGGCTGCATTTCAGTTCACTATCTGTAATAATGATGTAGATTTAGTGTTAATATTTAGATGAACAAATGCTAGTTTGAAGTAATCAGATATTACATTAACTGCAGCCATATAAAGATCTAAGATAGCATATTCAAATTTATGAAATTCTGAGCAATTATTGTGGTTACTGCCACATGGTTCTGGGCCCTACTCAACAGCACCACAGAGTGCCACAGTATACTTAGAGATTACTTTACTGCCATTTTTACTGTACTAGCATTTATTTTTCACGAGAGGTCTAAGATATACCAGTAACACATTAATGATGTGTCACTCATCCCATGGGAAACACAGAAAAGAAATGGAAACCAGCCATTCCTTTCCTAACATGAACAGGTCTCAATAACTTGGGAATTTGCTTTGCTAATTAGTTTTCCTGTTTTCAGAAACTACTTCTGCAAATAACCAGAATAAAGAGGAGATAATTTAGGGAGGCCTTTGTAAAACCAAAAAAGAAAAAACTCACCACATAGCTTTCCTAAAGTACAAATCCAAAATTTAAACCTGCCTTGAAATACGATTCACTGATGTGAAATAGCAACAGACTCAATATTCTCATAGTGAGAGTTTTATGTATGGTCAGATTGTGATGATAGAAAAGGATATTTTGCCACATACATTTACTAAACTACTCACAGACTACAGATATTTGAGTATTGTATGGTTTTCAACAGATATAATGTAAAACCAAGTCAGGAATCACTCACTGGAGTGACCTGAGGTTGTTACTGGAACCATGTTATGAATTGTAGCTTTCTAATCAGTCACAAACTGATTCTGTACTTGTTAAAATCAGTTGCACAGCTTGCCCTGGATCACTGCTTTAAAAAGACACCTTCAAGAAAAATATGTCATGGTAGAGCCCTTGCAGTTTTTGGCTGGTTTGGTTTTAAATGCCCTAACGTGAGGCAGGTATAGATTTGACTCACTGAAATTTTGCCTTTTGGTGCACTTAAAACAAGAGGTTGTGCCCCAGACTGGCCAGATCCCTCTCCCATCAGTGACAGAAACAATTGTGCATTTCAAAGCAACCTCCCTGCAAGTCCAAGAAACTTTTTGTTATGCAGATGAACCAACTTGTTTGTTTTTGTTGATGTTTTTAAATGCCAAGTTGTAGATATGTCTGTTGTGTTAAACACATCAAACAAGGAACCAGAACACCAGTCTCCTGCATTTTGAGTTCTCTTGTAGACAAGGATAGTTTGCTTAAGGTTGCATTTCAAACAGCAGCTCTTTGATGCCGTAAATACCCAGCCAAACAGTGATCATTAACACAAGAAGGTGGGAACACGAAGTCAAATGGAGATTACTTGTAGGAAAGGGACAGTAACAAGGGTTGCCAAACTGAAACAGCTTCTACCTCAAAATTACTTCAAACTAGCACAAAAGCATACACAAAACCAAAACCTGTCACTGCCATTGTTGATATTTTAAACATCCACTGCTACTGTAAGTGAAAAAGGGGGGAAAAAAAAGAAATCCTGGTCTTCTTCAATCTGGAAACAGGAATTCTTCCATGAACACGGGTTGTGGCTTAGGTACCACAGGATTCACCACAGGATGGGAAATGACAGGACCTGAGCTATGCTCCTGACTGGCATTACAGTGCGTCTGGGCATGTCCACATTGCACAGTGGAGATCTCCAATCTGCACAGCTGCCGTGCAGAGACGAAAGCTGCAAACTGTGTCCCAACACTTCAGGAAGTCTCACAGGGAGGTCACTGACACTTTGAGCCCTTTTGAGACTTATGGTTCCCAAGTTAAAAAGCAAACCATTAGTTTGCTTTCTGGGCTTCATAGATACATTGGAGTTTCAGCAGGCAGAGATTTGTGTGCATATTTTGTACAATGGAAACAGAAGCTTGAGTTCTCAAAATAACTTCTGAATTGCTGCTTTCAGAATTTTGCTTTTCTAGGAAACACATAATATTTATAAATAAACGGAATCTGCTTTTTTATCAGAGAGTGTATGATCTACTGAGCACTTACCCTGGCTGTGATTCTGCTTTGGTGGTGTGTCATGCCTTGCAACCCTGTGGATGATGGCAGTTGGAAGAGGGTAAGGCAAGCTCACAACTGTTCCATTTCATAATATTTCCAATACATACAGAAGAGGGAGGCTTCTGATCATCTAGGGCTGAAATAAACAAACAGCTGGACCCTGTCCAGTCATTCTTATGCTGATCTCCACTTCCCTCTAAATGCAGCAATACCCCAGTCTCATTGGTGTTTCCTGTACTACCTAATAAAAGCAGAAGCTGGTTTATTAAGTACCTTGTTCAGAGGTCACTAACCATCAACAGCTCATCTGAAGCCTAATTTGGACGTTAAAAAATAAGGAGTAGAGAACATACCTTTTTCTGCTTTTAAAATGTTGGGTTTATCATATCCTGCAAATGAAGGGCTTTGAGTAGTTTTCAAAACTGATGAAAGAGCTGCATAATACAGCCCTTCACAGACCAAACTATGTGGGCTTTAAGGGTGGAAATCTCAAAGCACCATGCAGGAGAACCTGCTGCCCCACATAAGCTAATTAACAAAACCAGTAATGGCTGGAGTTCTGAATTGGATTATTCTTCAAACCTTCCCCTGTCACTGCACTGGAATTTCTTTCAAAAATGCACATCAGCTAGTTAGCAGAATGGTACTATTGCATTGAGAGCGTATGGTCCTCACATTATGCTTCAATAGGCAAAATTTCTAAGAGGGAAATCACTAAACACAACCCCCTCCCCCCCAAAAAAAAAAGTCTGCAAAACATCTAAAGTGAGACTTGATCTTCCAAACCCTACAGTTCATGGTACACGGTACGGTACTCTGTCCTTAAAACTACCTTTACAGTTATCACCATGCCTACAGTGGGAATTGCATCAACTTAATGAAATAACTTTTTAAATCTGGTTTTAAATTGATCAAGTTAAGTTAGCATAAAAATCACATGTAGACATGTAACTTGGGTTTTATTCTCTACTAAGTGTCTATGAATAACTTGTGAAAATATTACCAACACGTCTTATGTCAAACAAGAAAGGCTTACTGAAGAAACTAAAAGGCTGCATTGAGAGTGTAGCAAAAGGATGAGAAGTCTAGGGAAACTGTCATATCTCATTACTAAAATCAGTATCCCAAAGAACAAAAAAGGTTCTTTTATCTAATTTTAAAAATAAAAAAAGATGACAGGATTTAAAAAAAAACAACACCCAACACCTACAGTAATTAAAAAGCCTAAAACCTCAATAGAAACCTGCATTTTCTTGAAAAATCCATTTACAAGACAAAATAATGACAATGTGAAATATTTTTTACCAGATTCACTAGAATCTTAAAAAGAAGAAAAATGGACTAACTGAAAGAATAGCAAAGGTTCAGATTTCAATACCATGACTTCCAACGTTATCAAATTACTGTAGGGATCATAGTCCAGTTTTTAAATTTGTTTAAAGAGCCATGAAGGTCAAAATCAGTCTCATGGATGCAATTCGTAATGCACTTGTAAGGGTAGCATTGCTATAGCTGTGAGGAACGAAGGATATAAGAAAGATGGGCTGAAGGCAGACAGAACGTTTCTATTAGACCAGCTGGGTATAACTGGGAAAAACTTGCAAGCTTTGAGGCATACAAACCTCTCCTCAGGCTAAAAGCTTTTGAGTGCAAGGTGGGTTTTTTTCCTGTTTTATCAATTGATCAAATGTTCTTTCTCCCTTTGCTGTTTATTATTTCACAAAGATATTAGTCTCAGATAAAGGAAATAGAAAATAACAAATACACAAGACAGAACCAAACAACGCTTGTCTTCCACAAAGAGTATTTTGAAGTCTCAGGCACTTGCTCGGAGCTGGCAGTCTCTTCTCAACAGTCACCTGTGTTCATATGCACCTTTGGTAGCTCAGAACTTTGAACCTCTATTTCTTACCACAGTCCTTACCCAAAAAGAAAGATAAAACACAAGTTTTGAAATATCTTTTCGTTTATGTCAAACAAAAAAACCTCAAAGCAGTCGTAGCTACTGGCCAGTACCACAGAAAGCTGTGTGTGGGCAGATTAGAGACTAAAAGGACGGGATCACTTGAGAGGAGGGTAAGAGAAGCAAGTCACATGCAGATGATGAAAGACTGATCAGCAGTGGAAGAGAGGGGAAGGGGAACAGAAGTGCTGATCAGTGAAGAAAGCAGGAAACAAGGAGCACATTGTGGGCTCAACTCAAAATGTTGCTGCTCATCATTAGCTCCCATGGATAATACAGGTCTAAGCCCCCTAGTAAAAGGCAGGCTCATGAGCAGAGATATAAAGTGAGTGAAGAATGCTTGATAGGGTGCCCTGCCAGCAGGAAATCCAAATTTATTAACATTGAGCATTCTACAATAAATAGAAGAGCAGTGTTCTCAAAAAGCCTATGTTAAATAAATAAATACAAAACTTCCACTCCATCCCAACATGATCAACATCCAGTCTGAAATGACACTTGGTTTTGCAACATACTATTCTTTGTGCATTCGAACACAGTCTCACATTTTGAAAATACAATGGAAATAATTTCCCTCACTGATTTATTTTTTTTCTATATAATGAATTTATGTCATATCAGGACTTGCAAAATAATGCTCTGGTGTGGGGGAAAAAAAAGTCAAAATAATGACTTTTCCTGTAGCACATGCTTTCCCTGGGATAGGAAGTCCAGTTCAAAGCATACACTGAAATTAGCTGGACACCCATTGATTTCAGTGGAACAGATCTGTGAGGAGATCCTGAAGAATAGAAGGAAGAAACTAATGACAACAAATAAAAGGAATTCCTTTTTTAAACAATGCCTTACAAATATACACAATGATCACTCAGGCCAGCCTTTGATGTCCAACTCCCCAGAGCTTTAACTTTGTTACTACACGAAAAGCAGAATTGGGCTCCCAAACCAGACAAGTACAAATCACATCTGTTCTCAGGCACACCAGAATTAAGTAACGAAACACTGCTGACTGTAGCATGTATTTGCATCTATATTGGCAAAGTCCATACCAAAGTCCTCCACAGACAACATTAAACAATCTGTGGAGACTCGCTTATGTGATTTACCATATGGCCCTTGGTGGAGTCAAGGCCTCGCTTTGTGCTGTTTTCTAGAAATATCGATTACATTTCACAGGTAAGAAAAAGTTATTTGGAACAGTACTTACTAAAGCTAAAATCTGACCTTACAAACCAGGACCTGTTTTGTTTCTCAAACCTGATCATATGTCCCTTCTAGATACACATGTAAGGATACAGAAAGCTCAAGCAAAAGAGATTCGTAGGCAATACATACTGTTGTTTGGACAAAAAAAATAAATCAGGTTCATATGAACATCCAGGCTAATTTAAACTTGTAGCTCACTGAAAATAAAGCTTTTGTTATGGGGATGTTGATACAACCTTAACTGTAACAGCACAAACACTGCTGCTAAAATACAGTTTTGAGTAAGCTCCATCAAGGAGTGTTTTGTAAATGAATAATGACTTTGCTTATAGCTAATCAACATCAAGTGTGTTAAAAAAGATGAAATAGTGCTGGAAGGCAGTGGGAGGTAGAGAAGCCTCAAAGTGCAAACAGGTGCTGATCTCCCTTCAGGGGGGATTGAGTGGCACAGACCTTACAGGCCTGTCACTTCTGATCAAAGCAAGCTCCAAGACCACATAATCACCATCACCCACCTTTTAAAGGATGCCCTGATTTATCATCTGTCAGTGTTAATAACTCGGTGACTCTGTCTAAAATACTTAAGAACATTACACAAGGATAACATTTCAAATTTTTTTTAAAGAAATGTGTAAATGTTTTAAACTAAAATGCACTAAAGTTCCTCTTTGGAGGCCATCTGTTTTTGGAGACCACCTGTCATCAAAAGACCACCTGAGCACATAATATCCCATCATTACAGAACTATCCCCTTGAAGCCATGGATTTTAAGTGTTAGAATAAGAACGGTGTATGTTACAGACGTTGTTGTTACTGGGCTTTTCATAGAGTTTGAAGCCATGGAATGACAGCCAAATGTGAAAATAGCTTTTTAATAACATACATATAAAATGCAACTTGGGGGAAAATCTGATAAGAGATCTGAACGTTCCTTGATAGAGCTCTTTACATCCTTTCAACCACGGTGCTTGCACTGTACTTAATGCTGAGACACAGTCTGCATCCTCAGAACCTACATACTTTGAGCCAGTTTCTACCCTCATGGGTCATATACAGCTCTGACCAGAGAGAACAGAGCACTTATACACAGGCCTGTGGCAAACATCTGATTTTACAGTGTATCTATATACTAACAGAATGAATTTTTTTTGAGCTGTTTTTATCTGATAAATGCCACTGGACTGTGACAAAATTTCCTTTTCAGAAGGACATTTGGACTCATATTCCTTCCTCAACAAGTTTGCAATGCAGTGACTGCATTGTTAATACATCTACATGTAGATACTTTTCTTAAAAGTCTGCTGATAAGCAAATACCCAACAGGCCTTGATAAAACTAAGAGAAAAATCCAATAAAATTCAACAAATAAGAAAATGATCTTACTATTACTTAAAATTACTGTGACAAGTAAATAAGTTTAATACAGAATATTTTTTGTTATATTTTCTTAGACTTTTTTGGTTTATCATTATCATTTTACTAATATGCAGCTTTATAAGACAAGAATAAAGTTCTCTGTTAAATTATTAATAATGCTATATTCAATCACCGAAATGTTGTGAAAATAAGTATATCACTTCCCATTAACAGTTGTAAGCTTCCAATTCCTTAAGTAACAACTTCAGTATTAAACTGTTAAGGCTGTTCAGAGTTATGAGACAGCAAGAAGTATGATTTCTGAAATAATTCACTCTTAAGATGTCCTTAAAGACAATCATTATACTTGGCTGCATCTACAGTACATTAGATTTGATGTAATGAAATCAGCATCATCATATACTTGAAGAACCTAGTTTGCTTACAAGTAAAATAAAATAATTGAATAACTGCAAAGCTGAAATAAAATCCAAATACTTAGTTTATAGTTCAGCGAGAATCTATTTGTAACATGATACATCTAGCCAAGCATTCATATTTGGTATTTTCATAGAAGGACTTGCAGTTCTGCTCTAGTGACAATGAAGGGCCTAAGCTGACAACTGATTAAATTCAGAAAGGCAGCAGGAATTCAGCCACTGCTGAACATCTTTCTTCATTTTTGCCTTTTCCAGACTCCTAGTACCACACTGTAAAAATACATGATCAACAAAGAAAGCAAATTGTCTACAGTCTACAAAAATAGTGAGCTGCTTATTTGAGTGGCTAATGTATTTTGGAGTGAAGCCTGAAATCATTCTCTAAACAAATCTTGTCACTGGTAAAACCAGCACTAACCTTTATATTAGAGATGAAATTGCTGTGAGTCAGGTAGGTTACTGACAAGGTGACATGCACCATAACAAACACATACTTGAGGGATTCCTGTAGCAATTGCAATACACAGGTTATTTTAAAACTGTATTTCTCAGATCTAATATAATTGATCTTAACTAGAACATACACAGATGGAGAGGCATTAATTCAGTAGTTTCAGGAGTGCTTTCGGTTAGAGCAATGTCCTACTTTGGCTCGAGCAGGGTGTTCTCTGACAGGATTAACTTCCAGGCCATCTAAAAGCTATGTATCAAACAGTGTACATAGGCATAAAGGAGGAAAAATGTATTTCCTCTTCCCCCAAAAGATAAATATTACATTGAAAGCAGCTTTGCACATAAGCAATGTAGGCAAAGATTATTAATAACACCTGCAACCTAATTTTTGTCATTCAAGTTCCTAGTCATTGCTAGAAACATTTAAAAAGCCTACAAACCAAACATTTATCTGTCACACTTGCACAGATAAACTGAAAAACCAGACCACTAAAAAGGATCCTTTTGTTGCAAAGTTCCTAGACACAAGATGACTGTCACAGGGATCCCCACTCCAGCAAAGCCCATTAAGACCTCTCTTCTTTCTGTGATGAGACACCTGATAAAAGCGTTTTCTAGAACAGCCTGTGTGAGAAAGTGAGGTTATGTTACTATCTCCCGAGGTGATCTATCTGCCCGTGAGTCAACTGCATGGAAAACTTCAGGCTCATTCAAAATCATGCTCCACTCTAAACTTTTTGAAAATACATATATAGTTTTAACTGCAAGCTTTCCAAAAGCAGTATTCAGATAGCGTGGTTTTATTTCCCCTCTTATTTCTCCCGAACTTCCCTAAGTGTTTTCCCAAATAACACTGATACTTTCAGTAGTGTTAGAAGAAAAACCCCTGAAGAGTCGAGGCTGAGTCGTATTTACACTGTGCTGAAGTGAGCCGGCTATCTTTAACATGCTGAACATACCCCATGCAAATCTGAAAGGGGTGTTAACCGAGGGTCACTGCTGTAATCTCGGCGCTCTGTAAACACGGTACTATTTTCCATCTCTGCAGCTTTTTTACATCACTAAAGCTTCTTCCCATTCGATTTTCTCAGTTGCAGGGGCTCACAGAAAGATGCAACTTCAAAATCCCATTTGTTTAATTCCAACTTGCAATATCTTTGGAGGAAATTCTTGTTCTATCTGCTTATACTTGCAGGCAAGTATAACAACAAGCATTATATTCAATGTGTGCTTTTAACAAGTTATCGAGAAAACAAGTTTATTAACCACATAGCACATCGGAGAAAGTTTAGAACACACAAAATTATCAAACTAAAGAACATATTTTATTTTTAATAAAATAGTGGAGCATGAAAAATAATTGTATATTACAAATATATACAGCACACACTGTGCACCCCAGCACAGTAAAGAGCATCACTCTATACAAAGCTTCCCTTTGCAGAATCTAGTGCTTCTTGATCTATTCATAGTGAGAATTTGTTTAACAATAGAAAGAGTCAATAAGCCCTTTGGGTCTCTGAATTGATCCCCCCCCCCCCTTTTTTTTTTTGCACAAATCAGTCCCAACGTGTATAACATTGGCTTGATTTCCATTAAAAAGCCACAAAATGTAACACTAAAGGGTTTCTGAGGACTAGACCTCTTAGTTCTTTTGTTAAGAGATTTCTTTTGTTGTCTTTATGTACAGCAAAATACTTGTTTCTCTTTTCATGTCATGGTAAGAAAAAAACTGTATTGCACATTATTCTTATTCACAAAGTTTGTGTCTGGTGCAGGAAGTTTCTCTTTTAGTGAAAGAATATTGGTGAGCATTATAGATTGAACCTATTTTTAGGCACTCCAAACCCACTAGGCTGAGATAAGCTGTAAAGGATTTCTGTCTCTTTTTAAGTTAGCACAGAGTTGCTATCCCGGATAGCGCACTCACTGAGGACAGGCCTCTTCGGGACCTTAGCTTCCCTGCAGAGACAATGCTCACTGGGCACTTTCAAAATCAAATCATTGCTCCAGAAAACTCGACTATAGCTTGTTACTCAGAAACCTGCAGGAAATCCAGCCCAGCTACATTAAAAAAGTTAAATAGGGTGGGTTTATCTCTTTTAAATAAATCTGAGGGCTGGATAAAGTACTTAACTACAGATTAGTAACAGAAGAGACTGGTTTAATACACAATATTCCTTTCACTGAAAACCTTTCCATGAGTACATTTACCTTCAGCTTCTCACCAGGTCCTGAATTCAGCGTGATACATTTTTTGCCTTGAGATATTAAACTGTTCTGAGAGCAGAAAAAAAAAGCACCATTGACTTGTTTAATTTCTGACTGCTACTGTGGGCATTTGTAAGTCTGCCAGGTGAGATAAGGTCTTTTCTAAAACCTGGTCACACACAAGTGGGTGGTTGTAATGTCGATTCGTATTTTGCAAGGTGAGTTTTCTGTGGATGTTGAGGTTTTTTGTAGATGCCGCTACTTGTGATAACACTGGCAGGTTTTCTCCTGCTCCTCTTCTTTAATCTTCGACTACAAACATTTTGCCAGGACTGAAGGGTCTTGGAAGTCCAGATCCACATCCCACTTGTAATGCCCACCACTAACAACATAAAAATCTTGACCATAAAGATTTCTACTGCTGGAATAGAGTTATTCATCATGCAGTCTAAATTTTTTGTTTGGTTGTTCATCTTGCATTTCTGCTGAGTTGCCACAATTTTCCAATAATCCATATTAAGTCTTTCATAAAAGTAGCAAGCTATCACACAAGTTGCAGGCACTGTATACAAGACTGAGAAGACACCAATCCTGACCATAAGTTTCTCCAACTTGTCAGTATTTTCTCCACCTGTTTTCATCACCCTCCTGATATGAAAAAGGGCCACAAAACCAGAGAGAATAAAAGAAGTGCCAATGATTAGATAACAAGCCAATGGAATGAGTACAAACCCTGTCAAGGCATTCACATCCATGCTTCCAACATAACACAACCCTGTCAGCTCATCTCCAGCCACCCTTCTCATAACAAGGATCATGATGGTCTTCACAGCTGGAATGGCCCATGCTGCCAAATGGAAGTAGCTACTGTTTGCTTCAATCGCTTCATGCCCCCATTTTTTCCCAGCTGCTAGAAACCAGGTTAAAGTCAAGATTACCCACCATAAGGAACTTGCCATACCAAAATAATACAGAACCAGGAACACAATGGTGCAGCCAGTGCTCTCCAGTCCTTCCTGGATAACATAGAGTTGGCCGCTGTCCCTATCACAGGCGATATTTTCAGCACCTGAAAAGAGGCGAATAATGTACCCCACTGAATAGACGCAATAGCACATGGAGAGGAAGATGATGGGCCTCTCGGGGTACTTGAAACGCTGAGGATCTATCAGAAAAGTGAGTACAGTAAAAGCACTGGAGAAGAAGCACAGAATGGACCAGATGGCAATCCAAATGACAGCAAATTTTTTGTCATCCTTGCTCCAGTAAACATCAACCCCTGGAGTGCAGAGAGGAGCACAGGAAGCACTCTTTTCCACATGGTGGAACTTGCCAGGATTTTCACAGGAGGTTCTGCTCAGGCTGTCCTTATGCTGCTGCAGATCGTGGCCACTGCTGGGCCGCTGCGGCCGAAACATGGGTGGCAGCATGCTGGATCCTCTGGGTGGCTCATCCGACCCGTTGTTGGGGGCTTCCATGCAAAGGTAATTGGGGTCGTTTTTGTTGGGCAGTTTGCTGCAGTCTAAGGAGTCTGGCCATTTGAAATTGAACTGCTCCATAATAGGAGAGCATTTCAGCCTGGCCTGCTCACACATAACCCTGCAGGCTGGGATCGGCGTAGAAACCTGCTCTGTGCACATAGGGGCATAGAGGGAGCACAGAAAAAATTTCAGATGACTGTGGCAACCGTACTCCACCAAGGGGGCAAACTCGTGCAGCTGAATGGCAGCTTCCCTTTGGTTTTCATGTCCCATCAGGTTAGGCATCCTCGTCATGTTGTACCCTATATCCTTGCACATGGGGATTTCTATCGGCTGGCACCTCCCGTCACCGGGGCGGTCAATGTCTATGGAGCTTATCCCTGCGCAGAGGCCGCTCAGCCCGCAGAGCACCAGCAGGGGCTGCAGGACGCTCTTCGCCGCCGGCCCCATTGCGGCGGCCGCAGCGGCGCAGGCCCCACGCGTGCGGCCGGAGCGCGGCTCCCGGCGGCGAAGTCACTTGAGCGGCTGCTGCCCGGGGCGGCACCGGCACCGGGCCCGGCCCGCCCGCGGGGTCTCGGCGGCGGGACGCGGCGGCGCGCAGGTCACCATAGCCCGGGCCAGGCAGCGAGGGAGGCGGGCGGGCAACTTCCCAAAGCGCCGGGGAAAGAGAAAGTACCCGCAGTGCACAGATGCGCAGCACTTACTGCGGGGAGCCCGGCAACTTTCTTTTCCCTGGGCTTCCACTTTTACGATCCGTCTTTCCGCCACCCTTCCTCCTCCCGCCGCTGCGTCCTCGGAGCACGGGCAGAGCGATGCCGCAGCAGTTTGGGTCTGGGCAGATCCGAGCGACAACTGCTTCAAATTGCACACGTCCCGGACGGCGTTTCGGTGCAGCGGGTTTCCTCCGGGGATTTTCCTCTCCCTAGAGCGGGTCACGGCTCCGGACTTTCTTGCCGAGAGGTTGGGATTGGTTTATCCGAGAGCAGAATAAAGGAGGAGGAGGAGGAAATATCTAAGCCACTGCAGAGGGGGGCCTGAATCCCCCTCCCCCCC
>WYDI02033807.1:0-35400 GCA_009867235.2 Psittacus erithacus | reverse complement strand
GTGGTAGCAGCAGTGGTTTGTGTTATACCTTAGTTACTGAACTGTTCTTATCTCAGCCCATGGGAGTTACATTCTTTTGATTCTCCTCCCCATCCCTCTGGGAGCTGGGGAGGAGGAAGTGGGGGACGTGAGCGAATGGCTGCGTGGTTTCCGAGTGACAGGCTGGGCTTAAACCACGACATGTGTCTTGCTGTCTGCTCTGATCTTTTGTCAAACCAACTTAATCTTTCTTTCCAATTCAACAGGGCCACTGCTTATGTCAAATATTGGAGATAAAGTTGTAATAATTTTTAAGAACTTGGCATCAAGACCTTATTCTATACATGCCCATGGAGTGAAAACAGACAGTTCTGTTGTTGCTGCAACTAACCCAGGTATCAAAGCATTCTTGTCTAACAGAACATCAAGCTTTCTAGTAACGTTTAGCAAACTTTCATGTTAGGGTAGCATTTTAGGGTTTGTTTCTTTGTTCTTACCTCGGGTTCTAGTCGTAGAAAAAAATATTTCTACAATTAAAATGGCCCCGCTAACTATTGCTGTGTATCCTAGCCCTTGGCAGATCAGTAATTTGTTGATGCAGTGTGGCTGCACCTTTCATAAAAGGAATCAGATTTTGCAACATAGGGAAAGCATAGCTTTATGCTAGCTGTTATTTCAGAAGTTCCTCTGCGATCTTTACAAAAGATAATTGTTTTTATTAAGCATGGTGAACTGGACAATGCAACCACCAAAAAAAAAAAGCATTGGCAAAAAGAGTAAGGGATTTGCAGAAGGGAAATAGCAATAAGCTGGCCAGTGCAGTAATTGGGAAGAGGAAGTTCAAGACAAATATCAGCTATAGAGATTACATCTGTTTCAGGATGACCTCTTATAGGTCAGCACACAGAAAACTTCTAAAATTAATTTATCTTTATTTTACTTAGGTGAAACAAAAAGGTATGTCTGGAAAATCCCAGAGAGATCTAGTCCTGAGAGAGGAGATGCACATTGCCTTGCATGGGCGTACCATTCAACGGTGGACATAATTAAGGTAGATTATTAATAAAATCTAAAGGTTTTTGCTCATGACTTCAATATAAATATACTTACAGCAAAAGGAAGAAGTTTGAAACTCATTCTGCTTTCTCTGTCAAGTTGTTCCCCTTGTTACCATACCTCTGAATTTAAATATCTCTTTAAATAATGCAAGAAAGTCATGGCAGAATTTCAGTCACAGCCCTTCATCTTCTTGTTTCCTGGTTCTCCTGCTGTTGGTATAGATCACCTCACTCAGATTTCATTCTTAAAGCTAACAATTTATAGCTTCCTCAGTATCTAACCTGTCATGCGTGGAAAAACTAACATACAGCTGGGGAACATGAATCCAACATTTTTGTACAAGCCACCTATTACCATGACTAATAATTTTTAATGTAAATTAAATGATAATTTCCATTTTGTCTCAGAAAACAGCAATAGAAAAGTCTCAATGTGATAAACACAGGCATGATTCGTGTCTAAGTAGAGTATGGTGTGATAAATGTGATCATTGTACCCTGTGTGGATCTGACACAACTTGTGACCATTATAATCTGTATGATAACTGTGAGGAATGTTAGAATTGAATTGCGAATATGTAAAACATAGACAAGTATGTTAGTGTGCTTCCGCAGCCGCCGCTTCCCTGCCTAGCGCCACGTCTGCCGCTTCACCCCCGTAGCCGCCGCTTCTCCAAAACCCCGCCTAGCGCCGACGTAGTGACGTAGCTCCCGCTTCCCCGCCCAGCGCCGCTTCTGCTGCTTCCCGCGTAGCCGCCGCTTCCTCGGAAACCCCGGGAAGTGTATTTTGAAAGGAAACTGTCCTGGTTTCAGCAGTAGCAGTCATTTTTATTCCTTGGTACCCGGTGCAGTGCTGTGGTTTTGACTTTCAGTCTGGGAACAGTGCTGATAACACCGATGTTTTTAGCTACTGCTTAGAATTTTTACTCTGACCAAGGACTTTCTGAGCCTCATGCTCTGCCAGGGAGGAGGGGAAGCCGGGAGGAAGCAGAGACAGGGCACCTGACCCAAACTAACCAAAGAGGTATTCCATACCACAGCACGTCATGCCCAGGATGTAACTGGGGACAGTTACGCAGAAGGGCGAGATCTCTGCTGGGGTGGGGCTGGGTATCGGTTGGTGGTGAGCCGTTGTATTCTCCCTTATTATTTCCCTTATCATTATTATCATTGGTGGTAGCAGCAGTGGTTCGTGTTATACCTTAGTTACTGAACTGTTCTTATCTCAATCTGTGGGAGTTGTATTTTTTATGATTCTCCTCCCCATCCCTCCAGGAGCTGAGGGAGAAAGGGGGGGAGTGAGTGAGAGACTGCATGGATGGGCTTAAACCACGACAGAAACCCAAGTTCAAAATCCTAAATCCTGAAAAGAATTTTGGAAAATAAAAAATAAAATAGAAAAAAAAAATAAAGGCAAGAAATTAAAATGGAACAAATGTTTATTTCTGGCAAGAGAAGAAAAACAGGTAGCTGCTCTTCACAGTACATTGATCCGTGGGTACCATGTAACAGTCAAGAAATAACCTTGTTTGTCTGGCTACCTTTATTCCCAGATACTGACAGCTGTAAAAAATAGTAGGAGGATTCATGTCTGGCATTAAAAAATGCTACTGCTTGTTCACATCATGTAATGATATGATTTTTCATTTGTCATTTCAGGACACTTACAGCGGATTAATAGGCACACTCGTTGTGTGCCATAGACATTACTTGCCATCTTTTCATACTGAAAAGAAAGTTCAGTTTGCTCTTCTTTTTATGGTTTTTGATGAAAATGAATCATGGTACTTGGATGAAAACATTAAAACGTATTCTGCCAACCCACACCTTGTTGACAAAAAGGATGAAGAATTCCTTGAAAGTAATAAAATGCATGGTATGTCCCCAGTTTAGTTAATGTAAATCTGGAAACTCTACATAATTATGTATTTGAAAATACTACATATAAATTTGACTTTCTCAGCCTTTCTGAATTTTCAGTTCTAGGACAAATTGCACTCAAAACTGCTTGAAACTGTTTTGGCACTGTTAGTGCCACTGAATGATTTATTTTTTTTTTAAACCTATAAAAAACGGTTCCATGTTGAATTTTCAGAGAGCGGGAATGAAATTCCTTCAGGAGAAGGAATAAAAATGTAAAAATAACATTTGAAATTTTGATTTTATGTCAGCAAACAGTTGTTCTGGATAAGCTAGAAAGGCGATGTGTGACCTGGTAAAGCTTACCCTCCACAAAGAGCTGCAGGAAATGCAGATCTTTAAGAACTGCAATATAAGCAACGGTGTACAGCAAAGAACTTTTAATTACATCTTGTTTTCTAGTTATATATGGAATATAATCAGATCCATTCGTAATATGCTGTCCACTTTTTTTTTTCATACACCATTCAAAATTGTTACTTTTGCCTGGCATTGGCTTTCAGATCTTATATTCCATTAAAGCTTAAGAGAACACCAAGAGTTTTCTTTATTTTCTCTCTTGCTCTTTTCCTCTTTTTAGCCATTAATGGAAAGGTGTTTGGAAATTTACATGGCCTGACTATGCATGTTGGAGATAAAGTAAGCTGGTACTTGATGGGAATGGGCAATGAAATAGACATTCACACAGCACACTTCCATGGCCACAGCTTTGACTATAAGGTAACAGGTCCTTTTCATTCATTTCTCACTGTGTTAAGAATGAAAACTATGTCAAATACCAAGGACTGTAATCTCCAGTGAAAAGTCAAGTGTTACAATATTAAGCAAGCCTTGTAATTTGACCATAAAGTTTTTATGCCCTAAACCTGTGTATGACCAATATACAATATATGGAGTATATGCCAGTAGCATTTGCTGAACAGTGACCTCACAAGATGCTTCGACAAGGGGACTGAATTTTCATGGCTGTAGTAAGACAACAGCTGTAGTTTTCCTTCATTTTCACCTAGTTGCTACTTTATTAATCCTTTAATGTACAAAATGATGTTTCTGTAGAAATGATAAGCAGTAAATGTCTTTTCACTCAACTGTAAAAAGTTTGCTGGGAATATGCATAAAAAGTAGTTTTAATTACTGCCATCTGGTAATGCTACACTATTTAACCATTATTTCTTCTTGACCTGAAGCAAACAGAGATTTACAGGGCAGATGTCTTTGCTCTTTTCCCTGGAACATTTCAAACTGTGGAAATGACCCCACAGAACCCTGGAACTTGGCTATTACACTGTCATGTTACTGACCACATCCACGCAGGCATGGAAACAACCTACACTGTGCTCCCAAAGAAAGGTAGGAGCTTATCTATCTCAGTGATGTTCATTATGTTAAAAGATGCAGAATGGGGCTCACAAGCATACTCAGAACCAGTTCTGGCATCCAGCAATATTTCATGGCTTAATATTGATGTCTGGGGCTGTCCAATTATATTTGCTTCAGTGCTGCTGCTCAGAAAACAGAAGTAGCTAAAGGACTGGATGTTAACTGACTATTGCTTCAGCTTCCCATCAAGGAAATGAAAATGACAGATTTTTATTCAAAAGAGTACTGTGTACCCAAAAAAGGCCAGTATTGTCAGACTCCCTCTCAGCCTTCGTTTAAAACAAGAACAGTTAGCAGATAAACCTGAAGTCATATTCCCTAACAGCTGAAGTACTAAAGCACGAAAACTGTGGTTTTCTTTGTAAAGGACATATTTCAGCTTTACAGACACAATTACCTTGATTTAGAAATACTTAATGTGGAAAAAAAAACCCCTTACGTCTTGAAGAATGTGAAAAGTTCTTGTTTCAACAGTTAATCCAATTTTAAAAGCAACATTTTTCTGTACTCAAAAGACTGAGCATAATAGGTATGTAATGCAGTTAACTGACAGAAAGAGAACAGCAGGAACATATCAAAATGTGTGTATGCATATATACACACACAACTATATAATGTATATGCGTATCTATTATTAAAGATACAGACTAGAATGTTAAACACAATGTAGTTCTATTTTATAAACCACTGAGATTTACAGAATACATAACAAAAAGGCTGACGTAAGAGTACACAGAAAGAGACTTTAATTTGTAGAAGCAGTATGTTGGCTTTTTTACAACCAGCCATCTAAAGTGCACTAAAATATACCCTTCAGTGCATTTTAAAGCTGTTCTAAAATCTACTATGCAATACCTTGAAGACAGTAAGACTTATGGCTCTAATTCTGGATTATGTTGTCCACATGCAGACTATTATTATTTTTTTTGATGAAATGTGTGTAACAAAAGCTATTATTATCTCCCTTACAGAAAAACAGTCTTTATTACCAAGATTATTTGATCAGTTCAAGAGTAAAGGTACACGGGGCACACTAGAATGATGAAAACATTTTACTACAGTGATTCTCCAAGGTTTACCTTCAGCAAAGCATTTCCTGAGAAATACCCTCTCCTGGACAATTCATTTCCATGTGCGTTTTGGAAGATTTCATTTGGTGGCCCATGGCTAACAAATGTGCTGTAGACTGAGACAGCTGATTGGATAAAAGAGCTTCTAAGTATCTTTTCCTCTAAATAAAAATAGTAACTTGCAATTTAAACATATTCTAGGTGATGCCTAGTGCATGTTATTTAACTGCTGAGGGACACAAAGAGTGAAATGGAATGTACTTTTAAAAAAAAAAAAAAAAAAGATTGTAAATAACCCTATGTAACAGGATGAATTGTTCTCGGTATCTGCTGTCACATTTTACTAGTCAAATATACTAGTAGCTATTACTTTTAAAATAGGAATTTAGTTATCACTTTAGGCATAGGCTCACGCTTCATATATACATATATACTATCATGTAACTGAACACCTAACAAAATCGTTCTGTTATTTCTGTTGAATTATTTTCTCATTTTATCCAGTAGCACCTCTCAAGATAGTAAATTTAAAAGATGCACTGGCTGAGGGATCACGGTGGCACAAGATGTTTTTGGTTCTCTGTTACGAAAATAATTACAAGACAAAGTTATGCTGAAATAAGCCTGATAAAATTCAGACAGTGAATGGCAAAATTTGGTGACTGCTGTACCTAAGAGCTTTGTTTTGATGCCTCTTAGACAGCTCCTGCAGTGGAATCATTTTGCTGTTTACTATGTAGGGCAGGCCTAGGCAAATTAAGCACATCTTGACAGATGGAAGCAGCAGTATTAGTGCATGACTGATACTGGTCAAAAATGAAAGCAGTAACAGCAGGTATTGTTGTGCCATCCGTTTTGTGTTTTAATAGCCCAACTCCACCTAGACCTGTGCCAAACAAGAGGAAAGGATTTATGGACAGGCAGGCAAGCAAAATATTAGGCTCTACAGCTACAAGAATAAACAAAATTGCTTTTCTATAACAAGCCTAAATCGCTTTATCATTTTTTAAGGTAGAAAGATTCTACTGAAACCAGCATAATCCTTACTAGTAAATCAGATCACTGACTTTGGCTGTAGCAGGAATGTTACACAGAAATGATACTATTTTTTTTACCTTTTTTTTTTTTAATATATTTGCACTGTAGATGATCTCTTCTGACTGTCTTCTACATTAAGTAACATTACAGCTTTTGTCAAAATGGATTTCATAGAGCAATGCCAGCTAATTAAGCCTTTAGATGGTTACAGGATCATGGAGTCATTGTCCTATTTGTGCTAGATTCTCAAAAAACCGAACTGTATTAGTAAGAAGGTCATAAACAGAGTAACAGTTTATTACAACTGAGTTACAGCTGAAGGAGCAGAAGGATAGTTTCTGCCCAAAAGACAGACAACCATCAGTACATACATGCACAAGTACCTGAGAGGTTTACCAAAAAAACCTAGAAGTAGTAACAGTTTTCAGCTGCATTTGTGGCCTAGGGATACTTCAAATACTTTTCTACCGAGTACAACAGAAAGAAAATAAAGAGCAAACGCACAGTAGTCCATATCTTCCATGCCCTTGGAAACACTTACTTGTTTTGACGCTCTTTGTCTTTATGACTTTTTTTGTGAACTGCTAAATGAAAACATTTGCAGTGCAACACTTGCATGGGTATGTGATTAACATGCCAGAACAGCTGACTGGGTTTACCAACTGGAATTCAAGGGAATGTCTATGTTGCAAAACGAAGTGGGGCCCAATTCCACTTGGAAGAGTAATGCACTTGCTTTTTACTTACACAGTTAGACCTCTGCCTGAATTTAAACTCCTCCTCCCTGGTCAGTGATCGAATTAGATAACATAGAATTGAGCCTGACTCTTTGCTTTACTTTCAGTGAACATCAGTGTCCAATTGTACTGTACAGTCTGTATTTTTTAGCTGCTTTGGCTGTAAGTTCTCCCTCCTTGAGAGGACATGTGATCCTGTCTAACAGTTGAAAAGTTACTTATGTTTTTACCAGCCCAACCAACTACCATTCAGTTCTACCTGGCAGGAATTCTGGTTTGCTAACCTTAGTTGGAGTATACTAGTATTAGCTTCAAAACAATTGCTTTGCCTCAGACAACAGCTGTCACTCAATAGTCCTCATTAAGGCTTCAACTAAGAAATAATGAAAGGTGATTTATATGAGGGAAGTCCTACAGTACCTTATATGTAGTTCTGTTTGTTTCATTTACTTTTTTATTCTGGCACATTCTTTGTATTTCAGTGCATAGTAGGCTTCCATTGTTTTAGGTCAGCACCTTCCTCTGGCTGCAGTGAAGAAGATGTGGCAGGAAAAATGCTGCAGTTCCATCCTCTGGTAGAAAACTGAGGAAATCTCTTAGTTCCAGTTCCATTGCAACAACTGATAAAGTTTCTGCTCAGAGCACAGGAAAAAAATCTTGTTTAGGTATTTTTGGTTTAGTACAAAGAAATGAAAAAATATTAATATCATTACTAACTGAAGTCATCAAATTATCTAAATATTGCAACTAGAATGGCATCTGAGATACACCAATTTGGGAGCAAATACAACTGCAGTAAATCTCAAAAATAAGCTAAAATGATGTCTTAGGTTAAAACTACACCTCTGTCTTCACTCAGCAGATCTAAATGGGGCACTAATGCTTACAGAAGTCTGATCTAGTACTTCACGTTTTGTATCAAATGCAAAGGAAGCCCTGGAAATCTGTACTAGTACCCTAACTCAGCACTATCTGTAAAATGGGATGTTCTGCAAGCAGCCTCTCAGACCAGACCAAGCTGTTTTAACATTACCTTCTTAACGTTACAGCACAGCAACTGCATGAAAACAACGCTACCACTAGAAGCTAGAACTTTATGACAGGGCATGGTGACCTGTGCTCCAGTTTTTCTGCTCTCTGGCATTACACTGATGTATTTTAAAAAAAATATGTGCTTTATTCAAGCTTTGTATTCCATCAAAACAAACACACTGGCCCCTCAGCTATACACGTTATTATTAATGTCCTATTAACATGTATCAATAGGACTACATCAGCTACCAGGGTTTGTTTCTTCACTTCTAGTAGTAACACGTATTTTTTTTAACTCTGTGACCTGATCATCAATACACACTTAAATGCCCACTGGGTTATCAATGGTAGCCTGTTAGCTGTCATTGCTTAGAACCATATAGTCACTTAGCCTAGGAAAAAACCCCAACCAATTACTATCCATCAGCTCTATTTAATAAGTTTTTAAAGGTGTCTATTCTTGACCTATATAGAAACAATTTAACTGTACATTGCAAAATACTATGATAAGAACTAGAAAGCCTGCTGAGCTGTATTAGCTTTAACTATAGAAAAAGGTCCCCTTTTCCTTCCAAATTATCACGTCAGTAGTCCTTAGCCTGAAGAGTATTTCGAATGTCAGGTGATATACAATGACTTCTGGAGTTGAGTTGCAGCCCACTGATTTACCTTTCAGTGATGAAATAAAAACAGGGCAGTCATTTCCAGTAAGTCTAGCTCTCTTGCAAAGTTCAGGAAGCAGCTTGTTCCACCATACAGCCTAATCCAGAAAAAACCCACAGCAAAAGTGTACATTAACAAAAACTACGATTATAGAGTATGAAAGACCTGCTAAAAATACACTGAGCTAAGTTTAGATGTGTACAAATACAGGTAGGTTATGATGAACTCATTAGTTTACACACTGCTTTGACATGCAGTGGTTTTGCACACGTTGTATGTTTCAATTTTCAGTCCCAACTTTTTCTACTCGAAAACTTTTACACAGTGCCCCTTAGTGCCTCTATAGACAAAAGGTTATAAGCTAAAAATACCATGTAATTGGCAAGACTAATGCAGTCAGAAAATCAAGGATTTTCCTTCCAAACTCCACGCGAAGTGGTCAACGGCATTACTTTAAACACTGCTCTGTCTCCTAACCTAATCTGTCAGCTTCCAACAGCTGTGTGGTGAATTACGAATTTTGTTGATAAGAATGGAGAGGGAAAGGAATTTCTTTCCTTTTTTAAATGTGGTTAGCTATTCTTCCACCTAAATTCAGATTCTGTACTGCAGCATCACATTCAACTCTTAACTGATGTGGAAATAATCACAGAAACTATTTTCACATCTGACTAAAAAGCACAGATCTGGTTTTGAAGAGGGTTCTATTCTAGTATGGCTATCTGGTAGATGATCACCTTTCGTAACTCTGACCAATCAAACTGTGTATAGTTAATTGAGTAGCTGTGATAGGCAATGGAGTGAACTCCTGCACTTGTGGAACACTGGAATAAAATCAGATACAAAATAAAAACTGCGTAGAGGCCCAAGCAGAAAATGGGCCGTAAGGAACAATCCACTAGTGTACCAGTACCATTCTGAGGTTATAATATCAGAAGATGTCACTAGAACACAGGAAAAACATATTTAAGTGTTTTTATTTGAAGGACCATGTTCTTTTATCAGTTATCACTGAAATTTCACATTATACAACTCTGTCAAACAATTTAGAACACTGATTAGTGAGAAACTAGCTAGTTCTTCATTTACAATGGATAAAGAACATACTACTCTCCCTTTTTAAGGCACTCTGCCATCTGAAAAAACTATGCTTTAAATCTACCAGCCACAGAAGAAACTGGGAAAAAATGAATACTATTAAAATCAGTGGGAACTGAGATATGGAATTTAAATGCCAAGCAAGAAGTTGAAAGCAAGCTTAGCAACTTAGTTTGTTTGAAGCTGGCCTATTTGATCCATCCAAAGTCCATCTGTACCCGAAAACTAGAAAAAACCAAACCAAAAAATACTGAACAACTTTAACAAAAGTAGCTCACCCGATTGTCATCTTTCAGCTCGTGCTGAGCATATAATACAGCTGCATCAGGACACTTTTTGAGAAGCTGGTCAATGGCTTCCTCATATTTGCCTAGGCGGGTACTGCAGAGAACGTGGATGGTGAGGCCAACATTGCCATCCTCTGTCAGAGGCTCCAAGACAGGCAGAGCTGAAGCCATGTTAATTGACTGACTACATAGAAGAGACTGCAGACAAGAAGAAAATGTATTGTTTGGATTTAAGACAAACTTTGCAAAAAAAATGCTAACTATAACCTTAAAACAGAAGCCCTTACTTATGAGAGTAATTCTGAAATACTATTTCCTTTAATAAATGCTACTGAAAACAAAGAAAGCCAGTTTAGAGTGGACTACAAATACAATTATTGTCAACATATCTCTTCAGTATTTTTTATTTCTATCATTTTAATGGGCCTTTTAGTTCAACTTGGATAACCTAGGAGGGAAAAAGAGGTAGGGGGAGGAGAAGGGGAGTCTGCTCAAAAAAACTGCTCATACATACATGAATATTTGCAGAATGGATCTAAACTGTAAACAGTAAGATTTCAAGGTTTCATACCTGCAATTTTGAGATATCTTCACCATAATCTTTAGCAGATGGAGATCCCACTGACATTATGGAAGCTACCCACGGGAAAATCAACCCAAAATGATTACAGGAGTTTATCTACACAAGAAAAAGTCAAATTGCAATAAAAGCAGTATTTCTGTTAGTGACAGTTCCATCTGAAATGCACCACAAGTGAAGAAAATTTAGAATAACATCTACTTTTTCTTCTGGTGCATACAATTTAGGAACAAATAAACTGGAATCTTCTATTTAATTCTGTATTTCAGATTTCCCATTCATAATCCTTTAAAATTCATCTTTCACACACCTTTTTCATTTAGTCAGCTTTGCAAAACTGCAAACACTCCATCTGACAAATGCACACTGTTTCATTTTAACCCTTATTTCTATCAAGAGCCGAGGTTCCAGTTGGAAGTATATTTGAAATGTTCCCAAAGAGTAGCATCCCCAGGGCCTGCAATACCTATCTGGTAACTGCACATTAATTTACTTGCTTTCAGTCTTGTTTCTTTTAAGAGATAAACTGTCCAGAACTAAAATACTAAGGATAGTATTTGGATAGAATTTGGAGGTACAGTGTGGTCCTAAAACCTCCTCTGAGTGGTGCACTTACCAGATCCTCTGTTGTTTTCAGTGGTTTAGTCTCAGGAAGTTGCTTCTTCAATATTCTCGAAACATACTGAGAAGTAAGCCTCAGTAAAAGCTCCTGAAGTATTTCTTCCTGAGAGCACACTACAAGAAGAGCTTCCCAGAAATCTACCAAGAGCTGAGGAATAGTGCTTTCCCTGTTACCACACAACACCTAAGAATAAAACCATTAGAAGAGAGCAAGTTAGCACAGACTATGGTAATTATTTAGTAGCAGAAGTTAGAAGAGGCAGGAGGAACAGTTTTTCACTTTTACTAGAAGCAAAATTTTGGTTCCTTTTTTGTCTTATCATTCTGCATAACACAGTGCTAGGCAAAGCAAAAAGTTCATGGAATGATTTTAAGCTAATCAATTCTAAATGATAGATTTATTTTCCAAGATTTACTCCACTGTCAGAAATGCCAGCACACTGTCAGCAACTATTTACAGACTGCTAATTTGGAGAATTTTCTATATGCCAACAGCCAAGCAGGTGCCTTCAAAAGAAGACTCTAAAGGCCATGATAAGATATTCTGTGTAGCTCAGTTGGTTGTAATGGTAGGATCCACAAGGGAGATGCTTTAAGATCTGGCATGACAATGAAAAGAACGTTTACTTGGTTTCCAACTGGCTTTAAACAGTAACACTTGTTCCAATTTGAGCTTCATTACTTGTTATTTTTGATACTGGTATTTCACAGTAACAGATAAGAGAACTCCAGAATACCTACACTGAAGAGTACGTGGTTTTAATCCAATGTTATTCATTATAAATAAAAAACGTTTGTCTATTCCCAGTCTAAATAAAGAAAACTTCAGTGATACCTGAAAGGAATTCTATTTATCCTTTTTCTTATAAACTGCAGAGACCCCACTCTTGTTTCAGAAATTTATACAGAACACCAGAACATTCCATACCTTCATACTGAAGTCTGAGTCTTTAAAATTATGTTTTAATCCTAATGATTTCTTCAAAAGGAGATTATGGAATGATTTATCTAAATTCTGTTAAATGTCACTAGCCTTAGGAAGCCAAATTACAAGGAAGTCTTTCAATGGCTTCAGGGTATTCTGCATTCAAATGACAAGGTCAGAACAAAAAACTTCAATAATTTTTTTTTTCTTGATTTAACCAGTATTTCTTTCCAGAAGGTCCAGTTTCTGACTCTGTAGGCACCTATCATGACTTCATCTCCCAGTCCTCATGTCCCTGAAGAAATGCTGAAAGGTGAGTGAAGGAGCAACCGAGGCTGCTTTGTTTACCCATACCACCATTATGAGAAAAATAGAAGCAAAAAATTATCACAGGCCAACCTTGAAAAAGGTATCTGCTTCTTCTAGTTCAATTTTACTGTTCTCGTGTAAAGCCACAGTGGCAGCTACCAGCAAACGAGGCTGCGTCTCCTTCAGGTGAACAGCAAATTCAGTTGGCATAACAATTCCTTCCTTCCACTGTCTCAAGAGCTTTGGTTGCCCAATGAAGCCACAAGCCAGTATTGTCTACAAAACATAGTCAGATAGAAATCATGTAATGAATTTGGTCCGCATGATTCAACTCAGCAAACTCAGTATTTCCTCAAGCAGTGAAGTTTAGTCAGATGAAATGAAGGAAAGTCAGGGGAAGGAAATAAATCCTTTCTGCAATTTATAGAATAGCTCCCCAGAGGCCGAGCTCCAAACCATGTGCCAGAGCAGTGACTCTGAGCAAGAGGCCAGTTACCTGAACACTGGAAGTAACATGCTGTTGAAATGTGGAGTTACTGTGCACATAAGACAGGTTTCTCTATAAAATCCAAGACATTCAGTACACACAGTGTTGTGCAAAATCACCGGTGGCTGAAATTTCAACAGACTACTTTGCTCCATTGGAGTAAACTGCTTTTGCTATCGATTTTTATTTTGAAAATACCCCCAAGACAATAATCAAATCATGCAACAGTACGTTGTTTCTGGGTATCTGAGTGCTTTTCAAGGTGAGCATGACAAGGTACTATTTCCACTTAGAAATTTCAACTTATTACTATTTCCACTTAGAAAGACAGTAGGGAAATGATGCCTAAGCAGATTAAATGAACTATACAAGAAATATAAGGCAGACCTAGCAGGAAAAATCAGATTTCATCCTGCTACACAAACTATCTTTCCTTCCTTTATCTTTCTGAAACTGTTATTTTTTTCTACTTTGCAACAAATGCTTTTTAAACATGAGGGGCAACAGAATATTTTTTGATACATCAGCTTAAAAAGAAGGAACAAAACCCCAACATCCAAACGCCAACCATCTTATTCTCTAAATCACATTCATGCAGCGGAATGTGTAAGTTTGCTCACAACTTGAAAATTTCACTGGATCGTGCTGCAAAAGCAGGTGGTGCTGAATATCACTCTTGAAACAGCACTCCAGAGCTCCCACCTTCCAATTCAAAAACTGTTAACTTTGAAAGCTCTCCAGGACTTCTCCTGAAGCATGATATCTAACTTTGGAACAGCTATCAGTTTATTTTAAGAGTGTTTAGACCTCCAGTATCTCACTCTCAGAAAAAGTCTGTATTTCAAGCTCTGTCACCTTTTAATATTCAACAGTCCTGACCAACCTTAACATGAAGTAAAGAGTTACAGACTGGTCTCAGTCTAAAACCACATGTGAACATCTGTGACAGAGACTGCTTCACTAATATTTTTTCCCCCACTGACGTGGAATTCTTTGATAGCACTGAAGTAGGTTCTGATCTGATCTTAAGAAGAGTTAAGTGCTATGATTCCGTGTAACATGGGAAACTGTATACAAAAACTTTAGTTTGTGTGCACCATGGACATTCTGCTTCAAATGCAATTTTATAAGGGCTGTTTGCACACAGATTTTTTTCATGGGCATATCACATACAGGTGATATGCCCATATATTACAGGTGCAGGGGTGTAATACTACTACTATACAACCCTGCCATAGTGCTGAAGAGCATTGGCTCTGCAGAGCTGCTGCTACACCCCATAAAACAGCATTTAATTTAGCAAGAATTAACAGCTTCAAAACTTTCACTTATTGGGTAAGGCTTTGCCAATACTACACTACCTGCAGGGCACACAGTGCAGTCCCAGCATATGCCAGCCCTTGATTCTACTGTAATTAATTGCAAACATTCAGTGGAGCCTATAAAGTGTATTGGGAGGAAGAGCGAGTGAAAGTTTCTTTACTGTAAGATACAACTTAAAGCCAAATCTACTGATTTGGGCTTTGCAAAATGTGAATAGCTCATGCTTTCAGCATAATTTACCTCCTTACAGGAGTCCATCTCATGTTCATACATCATCAGGTCTCCCATTTTCAGAGCCATGAAGGCCTTAGTAAGTGTCAGGACCACTGATGGCATAATCTTTTCTACTTTCTGAAGGTACTTCACAGCTGTCACTGGACATACGTTTCTCATGCAGGGGCTGCAGAGGATATGAGGCAGCTGCACAGGGTCAGCAAGACAGAATATTTGGAGAACTTTATTTGCTGATTCCTGTAGAAATGAAAGCCATTTGACAGGTCAGACCTTTCCAGATATACACTCTGCTATGACATATGAAAGTATTGCAGTTTTGTTTGTTGTTGCTTCGGAGAGGGGGAGTATTGCTGGATTTTTTTGTTTTGTTTAACAGACAAGTACAGCTTATATATAAAGTCACAGTGCCTTTTCTGCTTCTTTCCTCCCCACTGGTAAAAGTGAAGGATCTCTAACCAGCAGTGATTCAACCCATATTCTGGGGTGGTACAAGAACATCCACCATCACAGTGAGTTGGTTTAACCAACCTGTATGATTTGGCAACATTTGTAAAAAAGAGTTTGTTTTGTTACAGAAATGGGAAATAAAGAAATTTAAGGCAAAGCTTTCCTAAACTGAAGAATCTCTGTGTGCAAGTGGGAAACAGATCATTAGCAACATGCATCATGATAGCCAAACTCATACGATGTTGCTTGAAAACAGCCCAAAGCAGCACAGGTGCTGCTTTCTGTTTTGACAATAAAAACAGGAGAATAAAACATGTGAAAAAGAACAGTGGTAAAATTAAATAAGCAGCTCAGCAATTTCAAAGGGAATTTAATTAAAATTTGATACACAGTTCTTAAAATCAGAACTAAACCAACAGATTAAGAAAAAACTCAACTTGTTCCTACCTTACTTAATTCTTCATTTAAGTCTTCATTAAGAGAGTGAGTTAAGTAAAATATAAATCCTCTCTCATACGTCTGTATTTCATCACCTTCAGAAACTAGTCTCTTTAAAACTTCAGTCATGGATAAACCTGACATTCTGTAGTATGGCAAAGCAAGGTGGTAATCCTTTGTGTCAAACCTAAAGGCAACAGAGAAGGAAAAAAAAAAACCCAGAACAAAACAACTAAAGGAAATACTTTTGCCATCATGGTAAGAACTAAAATAATACATCAAACAAGGTTGCACGCCACCAGTATCTGCAAATACATAGCTCATATACATAGCTCAATGTAATATATTCTGTGTTCAATGGCAATAAAGACAAGATACTGAAGAGATTACTAGATTAAGTTGTTCTCATAGAATGTAAAGATTTATATATGCAATACTAGTGTAAAATGATAAAGAATGATGGATTTTAGTTTTAAGGTTACGTTATTGGAAACAAAAGCTCACCTATATCACTTTGTCATCTAGAACATACCTGCTGTAGCAGTCTCCTAAGAAGGCACAACTTTCTCTGAATGCTCTTAGAATTTCTTCTTTCTCATCTGACTTAAAGAAATGAGGGTCCATTATAGCTGCTCTGACCAGTAAGTGAGCCTCACTTAGCAGATGGATGCAACTCTCAGTTTTTACGTTTTCGTAAGTTCTACTATAATCTACCTAGAACAGACACAGGATGTATTTAGGCTGCTGGCAAAAATTAATAATACACAGGAACAGCGTTAACGAGGGCAGCAGCCATATGAAATAGGATTAGGGGCTGTTCATGAGGAATACGTTACTTTATATTCAGCAATGACAAACACCAGAGGTTAATTAACAGTACTTAATTTCAGTCACCAAACAACAAAAGCAGGAGATGGGCAATACCATTTCTCTGTAAAGCTGAATGGTTGAAACAGTGTTTATAATATATAAGTTCCAACCAGGCTCTGCCTCAGAATTTGTTCGCAATTTGATGCTGTCAGCCTTTCTGGAACTAGAGAGAAGGAGAAAAGTTGAGATTTCAGTCTCTAAATAAACACTATGCAGCCAAAAAAACATCACAAACTTCTCAATTTAGATGCAAAAATACTGGCTAGGTCTGTAATGCCTATCTTTCTCAAACGCCAACTATAATCTTTGAAACAACACAACTGGCAGAAGAAACTATTTTATACACAGAAAATAACAGTATTTTGAATCACCATTCTTCTTGCTGGCTTATCCTCATCTTCTCCTGAATAATGTCTGTTCTAGGCTTTAAGAAATACTGACTCAAGTAACTCTTCAATCAACTATAGCTGCCCCACTTTTGTTAATGAACTGACTTTAATAAATGTGATTTCTGAATAGCTGTTTTAGAATGGCCATTTAGGTGTTTCATGAAAGGCCCTCAAAAAAGAATGGGAATAGCAGTTCTCACAGAAATGCCTCTAGCTACATGCATGCTTTCAGAGTATCTTAGGCCAAAATCTGATCCTTCTTTTGTCACGGATTACTACAGTGGTATTCGTAACTTTTCCTGGAAATAACCCTTAGCCAAAAGTAAGATCTTTTCATTTCGTGTTACAACACATTTTGGCAGCCTGTAGTTTCAGTACTCCTACATATTTTTTGTTTCCTCAAAATAAATATTTCTTCTTCTCAGTAGCAGATAAATTTTTAAGAATGTTATTTTAACATTCCTTATAAAACTTCAGTTTTTTACAAACTTGAGTGACTTACTTTGTTAATTTCAAGCATCTGTGACCCTATCCTTATTTCTTCTAAGTCAGTTAATACAGTAGAATTGAAAAAAGTAAATGCTTGATTTCTGTTTTCATGCACTAACTAGAAACTGTCTCCCAATTTTTTCCAAAGGAACCTCTCTTCAACTCCAACACCCACAAACTGAGCACTGTACACAGAGCTACAAATAACCATCTCCCCAAAAGACATAAATCCTTACAGCATCTTTCTTGTAGGCTTTCTTCTTTCAGTAATATCTTCTGTGTCCGCCTTAGTCAAAAGAATTATATGGTTTTTGAAATGACAGATAGCTCTTGGTCCTATGAAAAGCTGCATTCTTAATGTGCAGACATCAAGTGTGACAGGCGGACAAGCCTATAAAGGGAGTGATTGTTTTGTAATTTCAGTTCGTATGCACTTTGAGTCTTTAAATGCAAAATAAAAAAAATATGAAAGGTAACCTTTTTCCAATGACACTAAAACCATTCACTGGCTTTACTATCTTTAAGTGCTTCACTTACGAATAAAAATAATCACAAAACTATGACATAAATCATTTAACAATGAGTAAACAAACAATCATTTCACTCTTCAAAGCAACTACACAGTTTTAGCTGTGTGTCTCAAAATAATAGACCCTGAGGGAGATGCCTTCCATGGAAAAATTAGTACAAAATACTCTGAATTTGGCCAACTTGTAAAAAATTGCCTGACATGGGTATAAAAGTCTTGATTTCAGTTGCTAACTGGTAGCAGAGAATGTTCTGGTGTCTACACTCCTCTTACAAAAACTGTTTTTTCAAGGATACTTGAGAAACATCAACTACCATACAGGTAAACTCTGCACCCTTCATTCAGATTTATACAGCAAAGCATAGAATTTAGTTTAAAAATATACATGACTTTATAGCTTTTGATGTTTCTGAAAACACACCACTAATGGCCTAGAATCTTAAACAGCAATAATGGATTGTATCATTGAGCCATTTGTAGACCACTAAAATATAATATGCCACAGACTGAAGTACTAATTTCTGATGGTATTTTTACTGGTTCAGCTAATAGAAATTAATGGGATTTCAGAAGAAAATATAAGAAAACTAAGTGCCACACTACTACCCCCACCTTCACAGTCGTATCAATATATGGATCTTCATCACGAGCTGCTGCTGCACTGCACCGCACTGTGAAGCACTGCAGGTTCTCACTAGAGGGAAAGATGAAATCACAACAATTAAGGAAAAAAAAGAAGACTTGCTCAAATCAAGTAGCCAAGGCTATAGAGAATCAGATCTTTTTCCTTTGTAGAAATGGGCCTTGAATGGGCATGCAAAAAAGGCAGCAGAACAGAAAAACAGTAATACTACCAGCAAAATCATAAACCTTGTACCTTGTAATGACGTGCAGGAACTGTGGAGTAAGAACTGCCTGCTCTGACTTCTCTGAATATTGGTAAGTTGAAATTAGTTCTACTAACTTCCCAACAGAGTAGAGGTATCCAACATGAGGTAAAGAGAAAAAGCAAAACAGACTCAGTAGTTCTTTCTTGATCTCAGTTTCCTCATGGGCTGTCACAGAACTTCCTACATGTAACAACAAGAAAAGCATTTTATATACCTCATAAATAAAAATCTAGCAATTCCTTTGCAAGCCTGATACCTAAAAGATACTATCAGACCTGCCCAGGCTGTAGACTGGTTTCTTTAGTAGCTAGTGAAGAGAAAAAGCACTACATGAAGACCAGTGTACAGGCTGGATCAGTGCACAGGTTGCAAATGCGTCTGCCATGTTATCTCATTTGGAGGCATTTCTAACAAAAGTATGACTGTACCACCAAGTGAAGATATTCTAGAGAGGTCACCACATCTGAGAGTTCTGTAGGATTCATCGCAAATAAACATCCATGGACTGAATGATCAGCGTGATCTTAGACAACTATTTGTGAGCTGGGATGAATGGTCATCCAGAGCTGCAGCTCACCAAAATACCTGTCCTCACTTAAGGGAAAGAAAGACTGGGAATGGCATAATTTATTTATAAAGCCAATTTGGCAGGTAAATGCTGTGTTCACGCTCTACAGACCCTCTTGTTAAAGTTGGTAAATCACAAGAGAACATAAGACAGCTGGAGTAATGGCAAGTAGCTCATTCTTTTGAGTCAACTGCAACTTAAATGAGACTTCACTACTTATCAGAGAGGCAATCACAGACTGGGTAAGCAGTCAGTTATGACTGATAATATACAGCATTAAGTTTTCCCGCAGGTCTGTTGTGGCTTGAGCTACTGTGATTAGTGAACCCCTAACATCTGCATTCATCCCCCTTCAATTAAAGCCTGGAAGAAAGGTAAACTGTATCTTAATGATTATTAAGGTTTACTACTCTGATTTCCACTAATTGACTAATGAGAGAGAGGCAGCCTAGTATCTTCTAACACTGAGGATAATTTTATTATGCAATTTAAAGAGTGACTGTTTTGTGATGTAAAATAACTCAGTGTTATAACCAGAGAAACTGATAAAAGCTGTTTTAGTCTCCCTCTTTTGGTGTGGCAAATTGGTATTTTAGTTCAAGGTTTATGCAGAACATGGAGAAACGAAAAGATCTGTTGTTAATAAAGCTCAGTTTAAATCATTGTCAAGGGAAGAAAGACTTAATTTAAAAACAAATCATACAAGAACAGTGTACAGAACAGAATATACAAAGAAGCTCCTTCCATTCCCAGATCTCCTGTGACACAGGCCATAATGCATCCAGGCATATCCATATACCTGTCTGGTATACAGGAAGCAGCTGAACAGAGTGCAGCTTTGTCTCTTCACAAAACCCAAAAGGCGACTGGTCAGGTGTAAAACATCTGGTGAAAAAATCCAAAGAACAACATGAGACCTCTGTGAGAAATCATTATGAGCTACTCTGGACAAGTAAACAGTACTAGCTAAAACAGACATAGCTGATGTTTTAATACTCAACAACATGCACTCGTACTACTAATGTAAATGGCATGGCAATGCCAAGAAGCTCATGGCACAGCTATGGATAATATGCTTTAACAATGGGTCAGCCCTGAAGTGGTTAGGCAGTTAGACTATTGTTGCAGATCCCTTCCAACTGAAATATTCCACTCTATTAAAAAATGGGCTTTCTTTGGTATCACATTATTTCCTCAGCACAAAAACCACTCCAACCTTATAAAAACCCCAGATGTCAAAATGCCGGGATTTTAATTTCCACAAAATGTGAGCCACAGCTCATTTTGGTTTTGTGTACTGAATTAGCCTGTAAAGGGCAAAATACATTCGAAATACCTGAAAAGCAGATACTGCACTTGGAAGTGCTTTGTGTCGTCCGTAGGTAACTCAGTGTATTCCAGTGTGATGGGTATCTCACACAGCTTACTTTCTTCCCCAAGCAGTTCCGCTGGCTTCTGACATATGATGAACTCATCTAATTCTAGCTGCAAAGTAGGTGTTGAAGGGCCTTCATCTTTCACACCTTAACAAAGAAAATGCTGTATTAAGTGTTCAAGCTATTCCATTTAGCAGTAACAAAACTATATGACACTATCAATTAAATACTTCAATTATAGCTTCCTAACTAGCACTGGCTTCGTCAAACCATGAGATTTTGAAAACAGCTATGCTAGAAGATGAGAACAATTCTTTATTTAAGTCCCAACAATCTCAGTACCCAAGAGTGAAGATTTCTGAAAGAACAGGTAAACTGTTCATTAGAAGGCAAGGCCAGGGCAACTCGTACTGCAAATGGCTGCCTTCAAAAAAAGTTGGCTGAAGAGGTTTTTAGAAGCAAAAGGTAGCTACGATAGAAAGCTGTGTTATCTTAAACTCACTTGTAAGTTATGGGAAGCAAACCCTAACAGCACTCAGAGTAATTGGAACTTTTCTTCTTAGTTTTTAGGAATAAAACCAACTAGGTGCAGGATGCCACTATCTCAGTTCAGATCCATATTCACTCAATTAAGAACATTCCAGTTTACGCTTTCCCTATTTACTTTTTTTTTTTTTGGTACAGTGGCCATTTCTGAAAGACCATTCTTTTCTTTTTTAAGTTTCTTCAGTTATAAAGGAGGGATTTTCCTAAGGTTTGTTGGTATTTAGCTGATACTTTCAGAAACATGGGAACTGATTACATATGGATTGACTTTTTGCAATACACAGGAATGAAACCTATTTGGGTGAATCTCTGGGATTTCTAGGATTCTAAGGCAAGCCCCTGAATAACATAAAGGACTGAAAAAGGAGAATTTGCTGACACCTTGTTTATGCAGGTTCTGAGTCTTGTTAAGAGTGCATATGCACTGCCACTGCATAAGCCAATACACATGCTTCCTCCATTTGGCCTCCCACTTGCCCCTTAGAAGAGACACAGTTATTTGGGAAGTGACACTAACAGAATAATTTTTCTGCATATAGCATACCAAACTACTACCGCTTTGGCCCATGGTGGCACCCCAAAACAGGGTCCTAATTCTGTCTCTGTAGAGACCACACTATCCTGAAAGTGCCTGCAGAATGATGGCATATTTGTTTTAAGAGCTACCTCCAACATCAGGTGGTATAACTTTCTATGTACTAGAATATCCAGCTGACAGTACTAAGATGATTTGGAAATATTTTCTGAAGGGCGATTCTCTACTTTGAGAATAACATAAACCAGAAGATTCTTTGAAATTAAAAAAAAAAAATAAAATAAAAAAATATTTTTTTGTACTTACCTCCATCCACAGGCTTTTCTAGTGTACCAGCATTATGTGCACATTGCTCTGTCCTGTCTGCACTTTGCTGGACCAGTTCCAGTTTCAGGATAAGAACATCCAGCTCTGTTGTTATGGCTATATGTCTGGCACAAAATGCAATTTCAGCAGGAATGAAGTTATCAATGTGCAAAATTAAGGAGCGTTCAAAGTCTAACACAGTCAAATTCTGGTTTATAAACAGGTATTTCAAACAGAATATGACTAGTTTATTTTTGCAGCCCACAAGAAGATCTCCATTTAGAGGACAGCATGAAATGCAGAGTGGAGGATCTGAAAGTGGCATTTCCACAATTGACATCTGTTCTTTTAAGGTTTCACTGTATGACTCTTCCATCTTGTGACCAACCATCCGAACACAAACACGAGCACTCCCTGCAGACATGCATCTCCAATTCACGTATGCTCTCAGGAAAGTTGCTTTGCTCTTCTCTTCAATTGTCACCAGATAGTCTCCTTAAAAGAAAGCAGTGATAGTGATATATTATTAAAGAATAGGTACAGGTATTGAGCTCTTTACCTGCTACAGTACCTTGCAGAGAACATTTTAAATTATCAGCTCTTACATGAAATTCCAAACCCCATTTTCACCAATTTTTCTCCAGTGAAATCTGAAGTGCAAGTTTCTTTGCTGGGTGGAACACACTTCATGCATCATTAAAAACAAAAGGACTTCTAGGTCTAGGTCCAGACTAACTTCCAAGTGAATCCACTTTATGAACTGTGATTGCAGTCAAGGTGTTTTCCCTCTCACAGTATTCACTATCAAGAAAATGTTTTGTTCTCTAAAGACCAGGGTAAGTCTTAGACTCACCAAGAGCTGTGGGATCGACTGCACTGACTGCCCGACCGGTGTTCTGAAATAAAAACCAATAAAAAGTGCAAGAGCATAGACTTCAACCGGGAAGATGAAGACGGCAAAATCTCAACGTGCTGGCTTTGCACTTCCCACTAGCCCAAGGGCTCCCAGCCCGTCGCACAGCTCTCACACCAGACAGTGCTTCTGCAAGCGCCAGCCTTGTGCCGCCCGGCCCGCGGCAGCCACCGCTTTGCTGGGCCTTAATTCCCGCCATCCCCACCTTCTCCAGCTGCCGTCGTCCCCACCAGGTCCGGCTCGAGCCAGCCCAGCCCGGCACAGACCAAGCGCCTCTACTCCGAGGAGCCCGCAGGCCGCTCTCAACCGTGGAGACATCCGAGCCTCCCCAGCCGAGCGCTTCCAGGCCCGACAGAGCAGCATACTGACCTGTTTGGCTGTGCGCCATGCGCAGGACAGGGCCCAGCGTGGCGAAGGAGCCTAGGGGCTCGCAGCGACCCTGGTCGCGCAAGGCGAACACCTCCACCCTGCAACTGGCAGCAGCGCTAGCCACGAACAGCACATCGCGGCCGCAGCAGAAATGGGCCGGCTCTTGCTTGCAGGGCACTACTAGCTGCGACCCGAACGGGTGCAAGTTGTAAAGCTGCACCATGGTCCCTGAACACCTGCGCTCCCGCCGCGGACAGAGCACCGAAGCACTCCCGGCGAGAGGCGGGCCCGATACCCTTCGCTTCCGCACCTTATGGCGGCGGAGCGGCGCGCGCAGCGCCCGAAGCCACCTCCGGGCCCGCGGCGAAAGCCGGAGGTCGAGCGCGGAAGTGAACGTGTGCAGCGCAGCGACCGCATTCGCCGTCAGCGCATAGCTCGTCCTGTGGCGGGCTGCACACGTTTCCACGTAGCCCTCGCGTAACTTCACGTTAGCACGGCCGGGCATCCTCCAGGATCGCAGTGTCCGGGCGAGGGAAGCGACCTGGTGAGGGGTGTGACGCTGGTGGAAGATCTCAGTGCTGAGTGGTGTGGGACGGAGTAGGCTGTGCCTCACGCATCTGGCCGCTCCTCTCTGGGGCCGTTCCGTCTTTTGGACCAAAACCAAGGGTATTTTTGATACAGCGGTTCGTTCTTTTAGAACTCTGTAAATTGTGCACACACAGCATGCTCTACACATGCTGGTTACAGGAACTTCTGAAAATAATTCACTTCAGGGTATTTTTAGCATATGTAACCCCTTTTTCTCCCTCCTGGTTTTCTTGAAGAAGTAGGGAAAGAAATAAAACCAACAGAACGAAACCTCCAAAACCCCAGAACACCATACTAGTTTCTTCTTCGGGATTTAGGACTAAAAATTTGAACATGGCAGGTCAGCAGCCAAGCACCCTACAAGTTAATGGTTTCCAATGTGTATAAAGCTGTAGTTATTTGAACATACCCAGTAAAGGCCATCAACTTTTTGGGTTGGGTTTTTTTGTTTTTTTTTTTTCCACAAGGCAAATGTAGGAATGTAAAAAAAGTGACAGTATTCTTAAAGCAGGTTAGAGATCCACACATCTATTTTTTATGTGAATCAAATGCAGGAGGTGGTTGGACGGGTTCCAGTTGGAAAGTTTTAAACACTTAAATTACAAAGTTTTATGTCCTTAGCAATGGTATTAAGTGCTGGTTCTGTTGAAAAGTGTAATGGCATCTGCCATAACTAGTCAGAAGTACAGTATTAGTTAACTGTGGATATTTAAACATCTTCAGAAAAGTTTAGGTTCCTTTGGATCATGCAGACAGGCTTGGAATAGTAATGGTGTTTATAGTACTGTAACAACCTCAAGCAGCAGCAGTTTCCTGCTTATGAAAAACCAAAAATGAAGGAGTAAGTCTCAGAATGTGTTGGTATCCCAGGAAAGTGCTTAGTTTCCTGAGCTTTTCTGTAATTTTCACATGACAAGATACTACTGAAATACGCCATCTCAAATGATCCTTACTTAGCAAGTATGCACATGCACAGTAAAGAAGAAAAAAACCTAGAAAGTAGAACCTCTAAAACTTTATTTGAAAACAGTCAAACAAGTTGATATTCTACAAACAGGGCTCTGCAATTCTTTTTTTTCCCCTCTTTCTCTACATTTTTCCAGACTTTAGTTTTCTAAGTACTCATCTCCTTCTTCAGCCTCTGCTTCTACAGAGTCTATGCCTACTTCTTCATAATCTTTCTCAAGGGCAGCCAGATCTTCCCGCGCTTCAGAAAATTCTCCTTCCTCCATTCCTTCCCCAACATACCAATGCACAAAAGCACGCTTAGCATACATGAGATCAAATTTGTGGTCGAGGCGAGCCCATGCTTCAGCAATAGCAGTTGTGTTACTCAGCATACACACAGCCCGCTGCACCTTTGCAAGGTCACCACCCGGTACCACAGTTGGAGGCTGGTAGTTAATGCCCACCTTCAAGAAAACACATGAAAATTTTCCTTATGAGTTTTAAGGCTCAAAGACTTATTTCTGTTAACAATCAAAAATCACCATTGTTATGAACAGATAAAACAGCTTACAGTTCTCCTGCACTTCATCAAAATATTTAACAGGGGCATTACAACATTTTGGAATGACTATTACCTCTAAATACTATACAACTGCTAATAAACCAAACATTAAGCGCTTAAAAAGCACTGCAAGTACCTTGAATCCAGTTGGGCACCAATCCACAAACTGAATGGTACGTTTAGTCTTGATAGTAGCAATAGCTGCATTGACGTCTTTGGGAACAACATCACCTCTGTATAACATGCAGCAGGCCATGTATTTGCCATGGCGAGGGTCACATTTTACCATCTGGTTGGCTGGTTCAAAACAAGCATTAGTAATTTCAGCCACAGATAACTGCTCATGATAGGCTTTTTCAGCAGAGATGACAGGGGCATATGTTACCAGGGGGAAATGGATTCGTGGGTATGGAACAAGGTTAGTTTGAAATTCTGTCAGATCTACATTGAGGGCTCCATCAAAACGCAGTGAAGCAGTGATGGATGAAACAATTTGCCCAATTAATCGGTTTAAATTAGTGTAAGTAGGACGTTCAATGTCAAGGTTACGACGACATATATCGTAAATGGCTTCGTTGTCTACCATGAAGGCACAGTCTGAATGCTCTAATGTTGTATGAGTAGTTAGAATTGAGTTGTAGGGCTCCACTACAGCAGTGGAAACTTGTGGTGCTGGATAAATCGCAAATTCTAGTTTAGACTTTTTGCCATAGTCAACAGAGAGCCTTTCCATGAGCAGAGATGCAAATCCTGAACCAGTGCCTCCTCCAAAACTGTGAAAGATAAGGAAACCTTGCAGCCCCGTGCACAGATCAGCCTATAATGGGGTGAAAAAAAGTGGGAGGGAAAAAAAAAAATTATTTTGCAGAAAGCAGTATTAAAATAATCTTTCAGCAGCATTTCCTTCTTAAGTGTTTAACATTTTTATAATAAACCCCCCCAGCATTCTTGAAAAATGGTCTTCCTTTTTTTCCTGTGTGCCTTGCACTCAAAAGTACCCGTGCCACTGTGTAACTTTTTCTGAATAGGAGTATTTTAATATTTAAAAATTGCTTTATTGTCTGTAATGCCATTTTAACTCTACTGTAAGCAAGAGCAGCTGAGCACCACTGTGATAAATCATTATAAATTACAGCTAGGTTATATCTTTAGAATCTGTTTGTTCCCATTCTGGCTTTCAGCAAGTATCAATTAGATGTTGAAAACAAGTTTTTATTTAAAATTACAAAAATTGAAAGACAATCATAACTTATTTTTGAATCACATGATCCTATGAGTTTCTCAGTGCAGTGTCGGCCATTTTATTTTTTTTTTATCTTAAGTATTCAACCAAAATCTGAGGTTGAGGGTTCTATTTTGCACCACCTATAATGGGCATGAAATCAAACTGAAAATTACAAATAATAAAGTGTAACAGCATTATTACACTTGTTTAAAGCTTTTATAATGTTTCTGAGGTATCCTTAAAATACTTTCAAATACTGGTATTTCAAAACCTGGGGGAAAAAAAAAAGTAGTAGATGTTATTTACTGAATTTTTATTTAACTGGGGGCAGCAAGAACACCAAGTTTTAAACAATAAACTACACACAAATTCTTAGGGAAGAAACCACTGTTATAGATAGCTGTAGAGCTGTACCAATTATTTTAAATATGGACTTGCAGCATGAATTCCTACCAGTTTGCGCATGCGGTCTAGCACTAGATCAACAATCTCTTTTCCAATGGTATAATGGCCTCTGGCATAATTGTTGGCTGCATCTTCTTTTCCAGTAATGAGCTGCTCAGGATGGAATAACTGCCTATATGTGCCTGTACGTACTTCATCTGTAAGAAAACAGATTACCACAACACAGATTCAATCTGTTCAGTTCTGTGAGTGCTACTTAGTGACTACACACTAAGTGCACATGTCAAAAGAGTGTAGACAGCATCCTTGACTATAGACAGCTTGCCTGACTAGACTGGGAAGTTGGCACAACTTCAGCTCTTTTGTTTACAGGAAGACGTCAGGCACTCATAGAACAGTATTTGTTCCTGAGAAGAGGTTCACTCAGAAAATCTACATTACAGATACAGACAAGATTCCAGAGAGCAGCTGAGCAAAACTCTGGGTGCAGTGCAGCACTTTAGAAAAGTTTTGCTGTTTTCCAAATGTTGTTACCTGTAGAACATCATTTCTTTCAAGTAACAATAACCTCAAATGTCAAAACAGGATGCAGACACGCATCTTTCAAACTACAGGGTTCTGATCACACACACACAAAAACCAAAAAAACAGATCATAAAGAATCTGTAAGGAATCTTCACTTTTATACTGAAGGTCTGGAATGTTGGGTACATACCAACAACAGTTGGCTCTAGGTCCACAAACACTGCCCTGGGAACGTGTTTACCAGCTCCTGTCTCACTGAAGAAGGTGTTAAATGAATCGTCTCCACCTCCCACAGTTTTATCACTAGGCATTTGACCATCAGGCTGGATTCCATGTTCCAGACAATACAATTCCCAACATGCATTGCCAATCTGAACACCAGCCTGACCAACGTGGATGGATATGCATTCACGCTGCAAATTGAAAACAGAACAATGAGATACGGGCCTACCTGTCTTCCAGATTTTCTTCTCATAGTAACTAGTCATCTGTGGGTTTTATCTTTCCATGAGCTTTCTCTGCCTCAGTATCCCCTGGTTGCTCTTGACTATAACTCATCAAATTGGCTGTTGCTTGCAAGATTCTACCTACCTTAGCTGACTCAGGTGAGAATACTGGAAGATCTTGAATAAAACACAGTCTCTATAAACATATAGGTGAATATAGATTCATCCTCCCTTACCACGCTGCATGGATATTTTATCTTTAATATTCTGCTTAGTCTTTTTTTCATCTTTCTTTAGTCTTGGAAGACTTCTTTAGAGTATTCCCTAATTTCCTTTATTTGTTGCCAAATCATGTACTGGGCAAGAATTCTTCCTGCATAGCACCAATTAGTATGTCTTCCTTTACATTAAGCAGATATCTAACCCCTGGCAATTCATACATATTTGAGCTCCTTTGTGAAACCATCCAGGAGCCCCAGTCAGATGTCACCGCCCCCTTTTAGCCAGCTACTTTGATCGTAAGCAACTGTGCCGTGTATGTTGGATCTCCCAATACCTTGATTGTCTTACACCTGAGATGGAAATGAGCTGTTTTTTCTAGCTTACTGTTATAGCATATCTAGGAAAAAGCTGAGGTGGAGAAGTCTAGACTGCTCTTTCCTTGGTGGCTTCATCAAATCTTGTATTCTTACTTTCATGTTTTAATTTTCACCCTGTAGTTCTGTTACTAGCCTTTTGCCAGCTATACTTCTGTGCTCGTTCCTACTTCTACTCAGCTGGCAGTCCGTTTGCAACGCTCTCACGCCGCCTCGCCGATCCCGTCTCCCGGTGTGGGGCTGCCCTGCCGCGCCCACAACCCGCGCAAGAGGGCCCCCTGCGCCCAGCCCTGCCGAAGCAAGCGGCGCAGCCGAATGCTGATCCAGCACCTCCCTTCCCATCGGTTACGCGCAAAGGCCCGGCGCAGTGCGCGGTACTGCCCGAAGCCACGGAGAGCACAGGCTCAGCCGGTTACTGCCACGCTCTTCCCCGCCGCCCGGGTCAGGTTTCGGTCTGCCCCTCGCCTCTCCGCGAGAGACGCGAACTTAAGAGCAAGCTGCCGTTGCTTTTTTACATGTCCCATCTCACCAGCCGCCGGCCAGTTTTTATCCCTCACCTTCCTTTAACTATTATTACACTAATTTTTCTCCTCCTCCCCAGTCCTTTTGCCTTGCTGCTACTGCGGGGCACTCTCACAGTCTGCAAGTCCTGCCAGAGCACGCGCTATCACAGCCTCCCCAGGCCGCGCCGCCGCTCCTACAGCGGCCCTCCCAAGTACCCTTCCTCTGCCCAGCCGCGAGGACCCCGCTCCCCACCATCACGTCCGGCCAAGCTGAGACACCCCGGCTCCGCAGCACACGGCCCGCCGAGCAACACCAACTGACGACGGCCAACCGCCTCGATCCCCTCGCCCTCGCGTGCTGGCTCCCCATTGGCTGTCACCCGGGCGGCGCAGAGGCGCGCAGAGGCGAGCAGAGCTCGCTGATTCGCCCTCCCGAAAGCGCGCGAACGGAGCCGCCTGCAGCGGGTGGGGCCGTCCCGGGCTCGAGGTGCTGGGTTCGGCTGTGGGGGATGGGGATCAGGGGCTCGGCTGTGGGGGATGGGGATCAGGGGCTCGGCTGTGGGGGATGGGAATCAGGGGCGCGGCCGGGCTGTGTGGAATTGGCTTAACTGGGACGCGCTGCTGTGGCGTCTGTTCTTAAGACAGCAGGAGGGTTTTCCTCTGCTAGGGGTATGGTGTAAGTGACTAAATACGGCTCGGGACAGGCAAATAAGACCTCTTTCTTTTAGCCGGGAAAGATCAGTAGCTGGAGAGATGAGGTTGGATGTTCAGAGCTGAATTGAGCATGCTTAGCTGCTCTCTGGAGTAACAGCCATGCCATGCAAGCCACAGTTGGTATTTTCCTCTTTCTCTCCAGAGAGAAGCAAATAACAGATTTGCTGTTAACAGTAAGACCTGAGAAAAATTAAGATGAAATTGCTATTAATTCCTCAAAGCAACTGATGTGTAATTCATGTTAAGCAGGAGCTGAAAGCATGTACGCTGAACTGTAGTACTTTGGGTTTTTCTAAGGTAAGTGTAATGGCAAATATGCAAAGATGATCACTGTCACCTTTATAATTTCATAAAAACAGATTAGCTTGTTAACTTGTTTGCTTTTAAATCCCTCACAAGGAGTTGATTTATCTTCTTTCCTTAGAGATGTATGAATAAGTTAGGGTCAAGTTATTGCTAGGCAAATCTGCTGTGTACCCCTCATATTCCTGCCCAATATAACAATAGTTCAAGCTGGTCTGAGTCACAGCAAAGACAGAGGCCCTCGTCCATTACATAAACTTGTACAGCTTACTGGAGCAACTTTTGAGTGAGTTGCTCCTGTAAGCAAAGGAGAGAAAAGCACTGCTATGGGATGATTTAGACTCTGAGCTCTACCATACTCCCAAGATGCTGTTTTTTCTTGTAGTGACGTATACCTATTTCACTCTGTCTCATATATTCCTTCCTGCATCTTCAGACTATCAGCTTGCTGAGAGTACTAAACTATGGGGATTTACTAATTTTTGTATATTTACTGGTGTGTCATTGATCCTGACTTACTGAGTACATTCCCTGCTGAAAGTGATATAAGGAAAGCAAGTGCCTGGAAAACATAGGGTTAAAACACTTTTAACTTAGGTCTAAGGTAGAGAACAATGTTTGTGTTGTAAGTCTGTGGTGTGATAACAGAATTTAGTAGTCTTACTAACAAGAGTGAATTATTTCTTACCATCCTTCTAATTATCACTTAGTCTGGAAACAGTGACTCCTGAACAGCTGCTAACTTAGGATACTCCTTGTCTGCCCATCCTGTTCTGCTTGCAATAAATTTTGTACGAAGGTCACACTGTTCTAAATCTTTGCCAGCTATCAGAAACTTGCAGGTATGGCTGGCTTCAGCTAGTTTTGTGATTCCTGGGGCATCCAACTGTGCCAAAGGTGAAAAGCGCACCGTGAGGAGGACTGCTTATTTCATCCTGAAGACCCCTGCCCACATGAGGAAGACTGCTTACTTCATCTTGAAGACCCCTGTCCACTACCATCGGAGGGCTGTGCACAAATGCCAAAAGGGAGGAGAGTTATGGTAATGAGTACCTAAACTAATTGTAATACCTCCCCCCCACCCTGAACCTAATGAATATGCATGTTTGTGTGGAATAAATATCTGCTTGCTTAACCCCTCAGTGTGCAAGTTGGGAGGAGTGATCCTCCTTGCACCCGGCACCATAATAAACATACTTGCTTTATAACTCTCCTTGAGTTGTAGAGTGATTATGTGCTTCGAAAGAGGCAGTTAAGTCACCAAATTGCTGTTACAAACTGATCTCAAAGATAATAATTTATTTTAGTCTCATATTTTCTATTTATTGTTGAAATGTATGTGTAAGAAGCTACAACCATTTGTGCTTGTGTGAACAACTTTGGTTATATCCTTTTCATCTCCTACATTTACTCTGCCATGTGTATAAAAATTAGTTTAATTCTCATGAACTTTGGTGTTTAGAACTCTGCACAAAGCTATAGACCATGTTTTACTGGCAAAACTTTTGTATGGCCATTAATTCGACTCCCTGCTAGAAAGTTCTGCGGATCCATGTTGGAGCCAGCTGGTGTCGATTCCATTGGCCATGGGAGAAGCTTCTAGAAGCTTCTCACAGATGCCACCCTGTAGTGCCCCCTGCTACCAAAATCTTGCTGTGTGAATCTATCTATAGATACTGAACTCCTGCTGCAGAAATTACAGCCTTTCGGAGGCAGGACATAAGCTGCTGTACCGAACCTTTTGTAGGCTATGGTTTGTGCTGATCTTTGTGGTCCTAGCCATATCGATCATATCAAATTGGAAAATACCCAGACTGGAGCATGCTGTTATTTTATAGATGACCAAGTCTGTATTTCTGGTATATTCAAGGGAAGATAACAGAACTTTTGCAAGCATAAGGAGACACTATAGGGGTAATGAACAGTATAAGTAAAAGAAGTGAACTGTGCAAGTCAGCATTTCTGGGTGCAAGCCATTCTCTGTTGTAGGTTTTGATGGAGCTGTAGGTGCTGGAAACTCACTGTGAAAACTTCAGCTCCCATGTCTCCTGGCTTGCCCAAGAGTAGTTTTCCTTTCAGTCTGCCACATGCATTGCTTAAGAGTTAGGAAGCAGGTGGGAACCAGTCCAGTTTGCAGAAGAGCTTATGCTGGAAAATTACTCTTTGTCACTTTTAGTTTTGATGCATGTGTGAGTCCTTATGGAAATGTTCCATCTTTTTTTTTTTTTCCCCCCAAAAAAAGTCTAAGAAACAGTTTCTAAGAATCCTGTCTTACTGTAGTTTTCTTTGTAAATATATAGCTTCAATTGTGAAAGTTATAATGCAAGTTTTATTTCAGTATTTGTGACCTACGAATTTGTGCTGACCAGCAGAGGTACACAGATTTTAAACTCCATCTTCTGCTGAATCTATGACAGTGTGGCAATAATTAAATGAAAAACAAGTTCTTGCCTAGAAAACTACACTTCTGTTTGAAAAATCTCTGTAGACTGAAGTTAAAATTGGCTTGTAAAAGATGAGCCAGTCTCAACACTGCCTAGGACCATGGCAATATCTGTATAAATCTAAATAGGAGAAATTACGTATTCACACAGAAGAAATTTCTCTCAAAAATCAGTCTTAAGAGTCTGGGTTTTATATTACTGCCTTTGCCTCTGACAAAGTCTGGCAAATCTGTTATAAGACAACAGATTTACTCGTCAGATACATTTGATTTTAATGGTAGCCCAGTTTGCCCTGATGAAAACCTTTATACAAAATTTGTTGGCAAAGTTTTAAAGATAAGTAAAAGCTGGAATTTAGTTTCTTTTTGTTGTTGTTCATGTGGTGGTGTTTTTTGGTAGTTTTTTTGTGGGTTTGTTTTTTGTTGTGTGTTTTTTTTTTTTTTTGTGTTGTTTTTTTTTTCACACTGACCAGCATCTTTAGATAGAACTACATGACTTCCTTTCATCTAGCATCCAGGTTTATCCAAGGAGACTGCTGCATAAATCCCTTTTTTTGAGAAAACATTTTTCAATGGATAACAGTGGCTGGCTCAGTGACTTAATGAAACAGTTTATTTATTTAATGGCACGCATTAGCACCCTGGAATGGTGGGTGGTAGTACTCAAGTTTTTAGCAAAGGAAACTTCAAAACTTGTTTCAAAACTTGCCCGCATTTTTTTTTTTTTTTTTCAGTTAACAGCAGGCCAAGCCAATGAAGAAAAAAAATCTTTCCCTCCTCTGCTGTCAGTTACAGCAAGTACCTACTTGATTTAAAATTACAGCTCATTCGGTTACAATCTTGGGGAGAAGTTGTAGGAAACTTCAGAGTGGTTTCACTTAAGTGACATGAAAATGTTTTTCAAAAGGCTCTATCCTGTAAGGGTATAAATGTTTTTAATTGTCACTGACCATGGCAGTGATTGATGACTTCACAGAGATATTTAACGGTTATCAACAACGTATGTATATCTGCATAAGGTGTCATACCATATGTTTTCACTTTGTTTAGTGTATTAGAAATGCTACTTTCTACATCAGATTTTTGTTACAAAATAGATTTATGGAAAAACAGCATTCTGGACAGCCTCATGCTTTGTCTTTTCACTTTCTTGGCATCTTTGTAAACACGTGAGCAGTTTCTTGTCTGTAACTTACGGTTAACTAATTGTACGTGTTTTCTACTGCCGGGTACAGATTATTTTAACACTATCACTTGCTCGGTAAAGCGATGTGTACCCCGCAACAACGTCTTCGCAACACGTCCGCTCGGCGGCTCCGCGTCGCGGCGACGGCGCCTGCCGCGAGCTGCGCGACGCCGGAAGAGGCAGGGAAGAAGTGACTTCGTCCGGCCCGTGGTGCTTTCGTTGGCCAACGTCTCCGAAGCCTCGGCCTGTCATTAGTAGCTGCTGTTGGGTCTGGAGTGCGGGTGGACGGCCAGAAGCGGCGGCGGGTATAGCGTTCGTTGATTCTGCGGGCCGCGGGATCCTCGCTGGCGGTGCTGCTACCGGCCATGTCGTGGAAGAAGCCCAGGTGAGGTGGAGGGGGTGGTGACGGACTCTGGGACGTGCCGGTGTTGGCCTGCTTAGCGGCGTGCATCTCTTCCGCTGGGCCGCTTCGCGCCCCGTCCTGTGAGGGGCGGTCGCGGTGAACTGAGGTGGCTGGCGGAGGGTCTGCGCCTCCGCCACCCTGTGCTTGTCCTGGTTGATATGAGTGCCGAGCCGTTCCTGCTGCTTCTGCGTTGTGACCGGGCTCACGGAGAGGGTTTCCTCTGGGCCGCGTTAAAATGGCTTGTGTAAACCCTGGCTGGCTCGTCTGCAATTAGCGCAGCAAAGCCTCTTAAACTTTGTGTCTGAGGAAGTGGAATGTCGATTGAACAGTAACTTTAGGTGTCATTTGCAAAAGAAACCAAAGTTTGCTATGCCAAGTTCTGAATAAGTAGTGCATGATATCTAGTTATTTAGATTGGCAGTACTCTTCAATTAATCCAGTAACACAGCAGCATAGTTCTGTGATCCGACAAAGGTCGCGATTGTTATGTATCAGTTGAAACTTGTATTGAGATTTTATTGTTAAAGTACTCGTGTTAAAAACAATTGTTAGTATGTCAGTCTTCTTTTAAGCGCACATTAAGTGTGTAGGCAGAGATCTTTCTATCTCTTCACATTCAGTAATGTGAGCTACTAGGTGTATTTCGTCAGCAGAAGGGAAGCCTGGCTAGTAGAAGTTTGTATTAAGAAATACACAGTGTAATTACCTGGCCTCCGCTGGAGCAGCTGGTTATCTCTGAAGTTTATTATAGAGCAATAATACATGTTAAGGTGTGAAAGTGAGCTTAATAAATATGTGGCATTCTTTTAGCATTTCAGTTTTTGTGGCTGTGAGCCACACATGCACAGTTAAGCACTTACAAATAGGTTTTAAGCCTGTGAAGGGAAGGTACGGTGAAATGCACAGATGCCATAGTTTGGTGCGTTAAATTGCCAGCTCTTTATTGTAATTGGCTTAAACTAATCTATTTGGGAGTAAAAAATGGCAGGCATTTTCTTCTAATACAAAACTTTTCTTTTTCTCTTCTCCCCCCCCCCCCCCCCCCCCTCCCCATTAAAAATTAACCTATAAAAATTTAAAAATTGGGAATTTTTTGTGATTTGGTTTGAAAAGGGGAAAAAAAAAAAAAAAAAAAAAAATTTACTTT
>WYDI02033805.1:0-34578 GCA_009867235.2 Psittacus erithacus | reverse complement strand
TATGGAATACCTCTTTGGTCAGTTTGGGTCAGGTGCTCTGTCTCTGCTTCCTCCTGGCTTCCCCTCCTCCCTGGCAGGGCATGAGGCTCAGAAAGTCCTTGGTCAGAGTAAACGTTCTAAGCAGTAGCTAAAAACATTGGTGTTTTCAGCACTGTTCCCAGGCCAAAAGTCAAAACCACAGCACTGCACCAGCTACTAAGGAGAAAAAAATGACTGCTACTGCTGAACCCAGGACACCAGGAAAGCTTAAAAATATGTGTAGGGAATTAAGATAATTACTACAGCTCAATGAGCTTATTTCAACAAAAGAAGATAAATTTTGAGATTCTCTGAAGTAAGACAACCAACCTAAAATTCCAGGTAAAACCAAGTCAATTTAGTCTGTTGTCTCTATTTTGGGAAAGGATATGTGCTGCAGGCAGAGAGAATTTCTCCATATGACTTCACTAAGCTATTAAGAGATAAAAATGTCTTTGAGTCAGAACATTGAATCCCGATTGTTTTCTGAGAACGAAAGCCAGTTAGTGTATTTAGCTATAGATCATGTGTTGAATTTAAAACACTTACACCTGGCTTAAAATGCAGCCAGAATTCACTACTGAAACAGTTATATGAGAATCAGGACCACAGGGAGTGTTCACAGAGAAGTAATGGGAACACAACCAAGCCGAACTCGCCCATAAGATTGCAGTAGCATATCCAAGCATTGACATCTCTGCCTTTTAGTCCTAGCTGGGCTAGAGTATCAGAAATTGATGGTTGTGCTGTTACAGCTTTGATGCTAATAGTACTAAGTCAAGCTACACAAGGTGCATCTACTGTAACAGTCAGAACTTAACTTGCACCACTGACTGCAGAGCAGACCTATCCCTTTGCATGGTTCTTCAGAGAAATAACTGATCTCCTTCCAGATTCAAGGTAGGATATGGCACTAAAAATAAAGTCACCTGGGGTACACCGCATAGAAATGTCAATCTGCAAATTCCAGAAAAATGCTCCAGTTTATCTTTATGGAAGCCTTTTCCTAGGACATCAGCCTGTGCTCTGTAGCGTTCAGTTGCCATAACCATATGACAAGCTTTTTGGCAAGATTAATAATCTGTCAGAATGAATTTTGCTGTATTTGTTTCACATCCTCCTGTGGTGCGTTGACCTTGACTGGCTGACAGGTGCCAATCAGACCTCCTCTCCTCTGCCTCTCCGCATCAGGATGGGGGGATAAAATAAGATGAAAAACTTGTGGGTCAAAATAATGCCAGTTTAATTAAAAAGGAGCCGAAACTAGCTCTGTCCAACATGGGGCAGCCTCTGGCCTCTTCTCACAGTAGCCACTGTGGCAGCCCCTTTGCTGTCAAAACCTTGCCATGTAAACAAGCACATCTTCTCTCTTCCCTCTCACACTTTCTGGCCTTCTAGAGTCTCATAGTATTTGCCTTGGGCAGCACAGATTTTCCAGAGTTTGTTTAGAGCCCATCAAAACCAGATCTGGTCCATAGCCGCCAAACAATGGAAGTAAAATGAAGGTAACCCTAACTATCAATTATCTGGTCTATACAGTAAGAAGCAAACAACAGAACACTTCAATAAACACCACCACAACAACAAAACATGATATCACAACAAACAAACAAAAATTTCCTGCCTGATCTTGCAAAAAAATGAAATAAGTTCTTCTAAAACTGCAAAGCATCATTTACATCTGCATGCATTCATGAAACTAAACATTCAGGATATCACTAATACTGGAGCTGAAACCTACCAATTAAAAACCTTTTTGTGGATATATTAGCACTTACAAATGAACAGAAAAATGTCTTGAGATCTTTTTCCCTGTCAGTGATCTGACTTTTACTTAACTCTTCTATGCAAAGTTTGCCTTGCAAAGCTTCCTGCCAGACTCTTGTAGTCAAAGGCAGGTTTATGTCATTACATAGCACTACTGCTTCATTACAAAATTATATCTATTATGTACAGCAAAATTGCCTAATCTGTGTAATTAGCTCATCTCAGCTACTGCTGGCAATGGAAATAGCTGTGAAGGTTGAACAGAGAGGAAGATTAATGACATTCATTCTCAAACAAGAATTCCAACAGTAGGACTGACTGGCTCTAGTTGTCCATCTTATCCCAGAGCACAGAAAGCTGAGGTGACCATTAACTAGAGGCACTCAGAAGATACTGATTTATAGCAAATACCTGCTGAAAACTCCAGCAAACCAGAAGCAGACATATAGATAGACTTGTATCTGTGAGCTGGGCCATGGGAGGAACAGCTAGAGACATTATCCTTAGCTTCTGTATTAGGCTGCGTCAGACCCACTGATGCATCAAAGCCCTACAACGCACAGTAAAAACTAATCTTTCTCCATTCCTAGTTTTCTTTACTTTCCCGCCACCACCCAGTCCTGACAATAACTTTGTTTCACCTTTTACTACTTACTGAAGTATAACCCCTGATTCTGGCTCTTTCTTTAACCTAGGGTTAAACAACTTGGTTTGCTGCCACTTCATTTCTTACGCTTGTGAGCTACCCAGATGCTAATGACACTGTCACACCCCTGCACTGTTCACAGACAAATTGCAACTGTATTCATGCGGCTGATCAAATGAGCAATAAGCCTTCCAAAAATCAATACACCATTACTTTGGTTTTACAATGAAAAGGCAATGCAGAACCTGTTTTCTTCTAACATACCATCTTTCTCACATCAATACCTGAAAGTTTGAATTCCTATTCTTATTTTGTGTTACAATTTTCCATGATGTATCTGAAGTATATTTTCAGAAAAAAAAAGTGTGAATAACTAAACTCAGCTGATGGAAAATACAGACAATCTCCACTGATAAAGCAGGACAGTTCAGTAATTTATCTTCATTGGATCAAGGAATGATGCAAAATCAACTGGGTGGGATACCTGACAACAGAATATGTATTATACTAGCAAATGTAGCCTAGGAAACAACTCTGCATTGCAGATAGGAGCACGGAATAGCTGAATAAACATGATTTTGATAAACTAAGCATTTCCTTTGGGACACAGAAAAATCGCAGGTGCTACAGACCAGCAGATCTGCACCTAGACAATAAGACATGAGAATAAAAAGATACAGATGAGCTGTGAAAGCATCCAGTTAAACACAGAAATACATTGGTAAAGGTAGCGTCACTTAACACAGGTTAAATATCCAAGCTCATGGATATTTTCGTAACTCTGAAGATGTTAATTACAATAACATCAATTTTTCCAGACCATACAAAGGGATTATTTCCATTCGGCTCATGGGTTTTCACTGAGAATAGAAGATTTTAATTGCTGAAAGAGAGTCCTGGAGACAACAGTATTAAGATACCGAAATCCATCTGCCTGCTAAGCACTTTGTACATCTGAAAGTCTTTGTATGAGAATTCTTAAAGGACCGCAAAATAATTTCTGTCCTCGGAACTGTTCCTGCTCAGGCCCAAAAAAAGCTAATGGCACTGAGGAACAAAGAAGTGTACTACCAGAGAACTTCTCGCACTCTGAGCTAGAAAAGGAGAGCAGTTTATAAATATAGAGTCAGAAGGCTTCAGGGTTCCTGATTTATTTGAGTTACTTTACAACAGGCAAGATCGAAGGACACCAGACTGAAGCAGCTTGCCTGAGGTCAGTTGCAGGGCATGAAATAGATCTCATTTACTGTCTGTTAGGATAGTTACAAGCTGGATTCAGCGCGAAACTACCTTAGTCCTATCCCTTTTAAACTGGCACAACCACAAACACTGACTCTACATTGCAGCAGGTTACCAGAACAACCCCACACATCAGTGATGCCCCAGATGGATCAATGTAAGCTGTGGTCAGGCAAGTCTTTGCCTTCACATTGGAAGCTGCTCTTTCCAGGCAGCATAGTCAGAACCGAAGTGGTTTTAATGTAAGGTGATGGTCCTGCCTCATGCCTGCCCACCAACTCAGGGGACAAGAAAGCCAAAGGAAAGACAGCAAGAAAAGAGCATGAAGGTAACTAGTCTATGGACATCTCTTCCCACAGGAGCATGAAAAGACAGAAAGTACTTAAGCCAAACATGCTAAAAATCAAGCTGCACATCACCTTTTCATTTACAAGCCAGATACGTAGGCTCTGACATTCTCTTCTGCTGAGTTTTAGTCTGCTCAAAGACTCTGGTGGCACTGCTGTTGGTAACTTCATCTGTTATTCTGTGCTGCCTGCCTTGGATGCTGTACAGCACATATCACACTTATTCTTTATATCTGGTATTTAACCAACAATTTCCTCCTCTCACCTGCTGTTCTTTGGGATGGCATCTCAGATTTTTGCTTGTTGTCTCAGAGCTGACAGCAAGCTCGCGTGACACTCAAATTCTTCCCCACAAATGCTTTCTGCATGTATCCTAATGTTTGTCCCATCCATCTATCAGGGTTCATGCACTGCATTCTTTGACAGCACTAATGCCTGAGCCATTCCTCACCTGCATTCTGTTATGACATCTTTCCACCCAACTTCACAGTACTTTGTCCTTAATTGTCTAGGAGCTTCTCTGCACAACCTGCCATGCTACACTGCCAGCTCTCACGCCTGCACAATAGCATTTCTGCATTTTAAATCACTTAACCTGTCAATAAAGCCTTCTGCAGAAACTCCACCCTCACCTATTCCCACAGCAACTCTTGACTCATGTTCTCCTGCAGGCACAAGGTCTTTTGTCTCTCTGCTCACTTTCACTTCAATCAGTAACCTCCTTTTCCATTCCTAGTCTGTTTGGTTATTGCTCTGCTGTTCCTCAATCATTTTTAACTCATACTTCTACTCTTCCTGCAACTTTTTGTAGCTGCAGAAGAGAACTAAATTAGGAGTGGAAGCCAGTCAGTCCCAGGGAGACGAAAAATCTTCTGATCCTGAGAACTGTTCTACATATTGCCCAGATAATCTCAAAGTGTCATCTTTCAGGTATGGTAGGTCTCCTGCACCAGACATTTAGCTCGCTTCTTGGATGCAAACTCCAGGCTTCTCAGAGGGACATATGAACCACTGGTTCAGAAGTCACTGGTGCTCTCTTTCTTCTGAGAGTTAGATTTATTCCTCTTATCTTGAGGTAGAAGAGGATTTGTATGCCAAAGTTAGAGTTCAAGCTTCTAGCAAGCAGTATGCAACACCCAGGATGTAAACATTTGAAACTTTCAGCACTTAAACTGCTTAACCTCATCGAAAGGAAGCTATTTTTACCCTTCCTTCTACCTTGAGCAGATAGCTCTTCTGAATGAGCCGTCAATGACTCATTGACATTTCAGGATTAAATCAAAGCAATTAGCCCTGCCTTTTCCAGCTGATTTTCATTAAGGTAACATGGCAACTAGACAAAGATCAGTGCCCTGTGAGTTTCACTTCATTCCTCTAAAAGCAAGCAAAGGATGAATGTGTAAAATGGTGAAGAAAAATTACATTTTGCGCATCAATAGGTGTTTGGAATCAAAACAAGAGACTGAGATTATTCTCACTCTGTTGCATACCATGTAATATAAATTCTTTGTATTCTGATTATAGCTCAAGCGTCCTAGAAATGAAAACACATACCACCACTAAGTGCCATGTCACAGGTGCTCATGGAGAACAAAAGATTTATGACAGAGGTCACTGAAGGATCCACTTGAAATTTCTAGGAACATCACAAAACTCTAGAAATGCTGGTTAGAAAGAGCGGTAGAGTTAATCTGGTGCAACTTGAAGTATGTGATGCGGCCACACCATGTTTATTTTCACCTAGCAAAGGCAGGACTTCTGCAGCTCAACGCTCAAAATCACAAAAAATGCTTCATCTCCAGAAGGTACTGATAAAATCAAAATAAAGTTTTCAAAACTAGCCATGAACCTAAGGACTTGAACACATAACCGACCTACCACAGTGAAATCAGTTTGTTTCCCTGAGATTTCAGAAGCTGAATTTTAGCTCAAGTTTCCCAGAAGCTGAGAACAGTCAGTCAATTTCCTTACACTCCCAGAGCACCAGTAGCTCATTCATGTTTCTGTCCATTCTGGGTACTTTCTGTCCCTAGTCAGGTTACTGTGGGGAATGGGGAAACAGGACTGGGGTTTTGATAGAGAGCTTAGAAGAGGTGGTGCGTTGACGGCAGACAGGAGGTATGCCTTTATCTAACCAGCCAAAGAAGTGATGAGAAAATAATAACACAAATTCTCTTGAGACTCTGTAATTGGAACACGTGTGGTCAGGCAGGGGTTCCACCTCTGCTTGTCCGTGTGCTGATATAATTAGAGTAACTCAGTCACGCATCTGCAGCTGAGATCTAACAGAGAATCTGTAAAATATGACTCTCTAGGAAATACTTCACACTCGTTTGCTGAAAAATCCAACCATGATTTATCATATTTCTAGTTACAGGAGAGCATTTTACATACTCCCATGACTTTATAAACAGAAACATGCTACTGTGATGCCTGTGCTCTTCTCACGTACTTGCCTCTCCTTGTATTCCCTGCAGCATTCACAGAAGGAATAAAGCAAAATACTTACGTGAGAATAAAACTTCTATTATTATTTTTGCCAGAATTTATTTTAGAGGAGAATACAGTGAATACAGTGAGAGATGAAAGGGTACAGTGAATACAGGAGAGATGAAGGGGTTAAGCACAAATTAGGATGAAAAAAGACAAAGCCAGGCTGAGAATGGGTTTGCAGACGGGCAAGGATGACTTAACTATAAGGTAATACCTTTGGGGTGATCTTTTAGCTCTCCTTCAAGAAAGAATAAGAACAGCAGCAATACTCAAACTCAGTATTTGTAGTGCTGCAGCCTTTCTCCCTGTGACTGGATAATGCAGTGCACCACCATAGCTGCATTTGGATTCATCCCTGTCCTTTTTTTATTAAGACTTAGGCTTTGAAGCGGAAAGCAGATCAAACAGAACTTTGTTCCCTCACTTCTCAAACAAAATAATCTGAAAACCTTATTTTAGTGCTGCAAAGACTTCCTAAGTCAGTCAGCTTTGGCACAGTGCTGACAGGTGGAAATGTTAATTTTTAGAGACCTAAAAAGAAGGAGACATTTGTTAATTATTGGCAAAGCAATGGGGTAAGTGGGTGAGTTTATACATGAGGTTTATGTGAAGGGGGAAATTCAGAAGATCAGATTAGATAACCAAAATGAACTTAAAGTTGATCTACAGGATCCTGGCTTTCTTCTGTAGAAAGCGTTAGCAAGGAAGAATGAAGAGACCTCTGCAGAGGTCTTGTGAGCTGGTGGCAGTGTTACCTGGCTCCCACACAGTCCTATAGCACTCAGAGGACAGGTGCCCTGACTCTCCAAATCCCTGCAAGTTCCTACCCAAGATATCACAATAGACATCTTGCGGAGAGAAGCTCTCAGAACAGGAACATACGCCCTTGAAGAAAAGGGCTTCTCAAGCCTAGGGGTCTCTCCCTTCCTGTAGCTTCTGGGACAGAAGAAGCTCCTACCACGCAGAGATCTGCTACGTGTTTTCTCTGTGGACGACTAACAATGGGAGGTGTCTCGGAAGTGCACCTGCTTCGCATCATCCCCATCATCCTCTGCCTTTTACTTTATTTTCTTGAACAGGAATAGGGTGTCCATAGTTCATGGTATCTATAAATCCATTTCCAAGAACTAAACAACTGATGTCCCCACTGAAGCGAGCTCAAAGCATTCAGTTGATCGAGCACAGAAACTAGGATCCTGGAAAATACCTTCTGCTTCCAAACTCTGCATTAGCTGCTTCAGTTGAAAAGCAGCAATCACTGTGGCAAGCCTGGAGATTCTGCAAGAAGTAATGACTGCTTATCATGTACTTTGGAATACAGGAATTATGACGTTCCAGGTATCACTGGCATAATTCAGCAACAATTAAGTTAAACTAAAATTCTTAGCAGTGAGAAACAGAATCACTAGGAGTTCACATCTAAGTTTAGTTAAAATGGCGATGATGCACTAGCAAAGACATTTCTTACTTCTTTGTCTAGTTTCCATAACACTTTTCTGGTTTCCAAATCTCTATTTACTCCCATGGCTGACTCAGGAGGAAAACGAACTGCATTAATTCTCATGTCACTGTATGGTCAGTGCTTTCTGACCACCTGGGGTTTGGGACAATGCAACCACATTGGGAAAGGCTCTTTCTTCTTCTGTTTTCCCAGGGAAAACTCTTCATGAGATCTGTTTTTTTTAAAAAAACCACCGAGTTTCTATTCCTATAATTTGCTTCAATGTATTGCTTCTCTCTGCACAAGTCTCATATGGAGCAGGATCTGCCCCTCTGTTAATCCCAGCACTACAGAGAAAGAAGTCAGCATAAAGCAGTCTGAGTTTTACTGATTTGGGGATTTTTTTCCCATGAATACAAACTCCATGAATAACATCTGAGAGGAATGAAACTGCACTGAAAAAGGAAATTATTCACTAAAAATCCATTCTCCTCCAATTTCCATGGGAAATCATATTTCTCATCACCTTCTCAAGCTGGTAAGAATGGTTATTCTAACCTGGATGTCAAGTCAAGCAATGCTAAGGTGCAAAACTTTGTAAGTTTCCCTTTCACAGAACAGTAGAGCACAAGCAAAGTATTGCATGACTTTCAATCTGAGAACTTCACTCGGACCAGGACACATCTTACAGTGCCGTTCTTCCAAGCCACAGAAATTGCAAAGATTCACCACTACATGAATAGCAAATGTAATTCCGTGCCACAGAAGAACATAGAGAAAAATACAAAAAATCTAAACATGGTCAATGAACTTACTGATCTATCTGCAGAACACCCTTCCCAAGAGCAAAAGGCAAGTTCAGCGGTCACAGCTGAGAAATGTATCGTCGCACTGTTAATGTACCTCTTTGTTATTCTTGATAACTAAAAGCACCTACAGCATCTGTCAAGTACCTGAAGGTCCACAGGGAGATTCTAACAGTTCCTGCACTTGGGCAGGGGAGATCAGGCTGGTGCAACAGGAAGCAGTACAGCAATGAATGTAGTGTATACAGCAAGGAGGAATCCCTGTATCATCTAAATGCCAGTTCTTGCTGACTGCTTAAATTGCTTTGATAGAGTGGCTTCACACTTTAATGGCTACTTTATGTTTTGCATAGCTCCACATCTTCTCACATAACACACACCTACTTAGGAACGAAGCTTAGCACTTCTCTACCTTTAGACTTTCAGAGCAGCCCTGGTGAAACCACCAGTAGCCACCTACCCTCAGACAGTGATATGCTTCCATGCAAGCGCTCCACAAAAGCAGGGACAGCAGGGTTCTTGCCAGAACATCTTCCACCTCCTGTGTCCTTGCCCCCACTTCACTTCAGTGAGTCTTTTCTACCACCCAACCGGATGGGGAAGCTGCAGAGGCAGCACTGTTTGTAATTAGCGAAGGACAAAGTGCAGGACCACTATTCACACCAGTTTTCTTTTACCCCATCCATCCTTTCCGCCCCCAAGTGACTCAGTGCATGCGCCTGTGGACACTTTACCTGCACTTTAAGTGACACCCTGTGGCTAAGAGGAGGAATTACGGGTGACCATTCCTTCAGCGACACTCTCCCTCAGGTTTTGTGACATTAAACACTGAGGATGAAACCTAGCGAGTCACAGATAGTCTTAGGTGTTCAGTGACTGGAAAGAATAATCTGATTCCACCTTCTCCAGCAGGGTTTCAGACCTCATCCTCCTGCAGCTTGGCTGGCCCAAATATGTGTTTTAAGAATAAAACAAGAAAACCCATTTCTGCAAGGCAGTAGCAACACTAGATGAAGCTGGGTGAGATTTTTCCTCTCATTTTGGCATTGTGAGATAAGGATTTCCTGCTTGGTCTCCCTTTGTAATGTACTGAATTCTTTCCCTTCCCTGTATGTTCCTGAGCCATTCTCTCTTCCACTCCTCCCCCAGCCTCGGAAGCACACGATTCTGCTAATGTCTAATTCCTAACTTGTGGGAAGAAACTGAACCTCAGTCCATCTGTTTGCCAGCTGGTACTTGCTGTCAGCTTAAACAACAGCTCACTTTCTCATGCACGTTACAGAGAGGCGGATGGGGCAGCTTCCTTAGAGAGAGTCACAGAAGCCTCCAAAATAATATGGGTAACCCTATGCTTGCTGACCCTCCTGAAGGCGACAGCTTAAGAGCCCTCTCCACGACCCGTCATTGCTTCTCTTGCTTTGACAAGTCACTTTCTCCAGCAATTCTGGGTGATGATTCCTCTGCCATAAGTTCAAGGTCACCACCCTGGACGAGTAAAGCCTGGGACTGAGCCTCCTGGTACTGCTGTGAGGTCTGATCAACGTCGGCAAAGGATCAGATAGGCTTGGTGCAGAACGTCGGCAGCAATTCCTGGCTCTGGAAGCCTGCCTCAAGTGTCAAGGCTAAACTTAAAGAGAAGCCCAGTCAGCTACAATAAGATCATAGCAAACTCATCTCATAACTTACTAGTGAAGAACAAAAATACTAATCAATGTTTAATTGCCTGGAGAAAAGGTCCCTGAACGTGACTGAAGTAACATCAATAATCTTATTTTACTACATGGAATTAACTTGTATTCTGTGCTCAATGAAGAAATCACACATTTCACAGCATGACAGCAGCAGCAGCAAGAAAAATGAGTTCTCTTCATTCCTCCTTTTAAAGATCGTTTTCAACACTCTTCTTCCACACTGCAAAATCAGAGCAATCTCTTCCCGCAAATCGTGCTTCACAATGGAAAGAAAGATATAAGAAAAACTTGAGGAAAAAAAAAGTAAAGCCTCTACCATCTGTGTGTGCACTGAAATCAAGAGCCTCCCAGTGCTGTATTTGTGGAAGAATTCAGTCTAAACTGGCAAGAGAAAATGAACAAAGATGGTTGAAATCTTAATCTGGATACTACTGGAGTCAAGCTGGCCTAATCAACTGCAGATTTGGTCTCCTCTGAGAGAAGATTTACGAGCTTAAAAATCATATTTTATTTCCTCTCCCAGAATTCCATTTCTGGCCACCTTTTTCCTCTGTTGTGTTTGTCTGGTTTCTCATCTGCCATGTACATCTGACTCCTTAGCTGAAAATGATGCATTGGTCACCCCAGGATTGCTAAAACATGGCTTCTTCAAGACTGCAGACACCATCCAGGGTTTTTATTTGTGTTTGTTTGCTTGTTTCTGTTTCTTGTTGTTTGGTTTTTGTGCCTTTTTTTTTTTTAAGAAAAAAAAAAATCTTTTTTTAATGAGTCCATAAATAAAATTGGCTAAAAACATTTCTATTCATCCCAAATCTCCTTCTATCATTAAACAGTCCAGTGGAATAAAAGCCCTCTGCACATCCAACTGAAAAGATATGAGACGGTAGTAGTTCCAAAGCTTCATAGTACTTTTCTGAGTCTGAAAACACAAATGCATTGTGTAGCAAAAAGAGGATATTGTGTATTTGATCTTTGAAACCCTTTTTTCAGAAATGCGTTTTAAACAGGTAAAGAGCCCTTCCATCCAAATGGCAGTGCACCAGAACTGCTTAGCATCTGCTTCCTCTCAGGCTAAGATGCTTCCTCTTACCTTGTCCTTTCCCCAGCCCACACCTTAGCTGCATCTCATGGCATCCAGCTGTACCTTGACTCATGCTTACAAGGCTTTGTTGATGGGCAATTTATTTTTCTCTCTCCAATAAAGGTGAAAGGCCACCAGAGCATAAAGGGTCTCTTTCTTTTACAAAGGGACTTAGTTTCAAAAAGGCACCCTTTAGAAATCAAACCAGAATAACCTCTGAGGAAAAAGTAACGTGAATGCGATCAACAGAAGTGCTCAAGACACTAAATATACAAGATATAACACAAGTGAAAATGTTAACTGAGCCTCTAGGCTACCTGCTTATAAAACTGCACATTTTTGTAATTATGAGGACACATCTTACCCGTATAGTTTGAATAAGACTCGGTGAGCAATGATTTCCAAGCAAGGCTCATGTTTTATATGCAAGCTGAAGCCATCAGTCCAGAGAACTTTGAACAATAATTAATCAGAAAGCAAAGCAACAGAGTTTAGATCTTGATAAAAGAATGGCTGTTTAACCTATGAAAAATAGCTCTTTTGCTCTTTTAGAAATTAAATAATCTGTTTAAACCCTTTCAAAAGAGGGGGGGATGCAACACAGAAAAGCTATTAATTTACTTCTTCACCCTTCCACCAAGCACACGAAATATTACTTGTCCCTGTTCAAGACAAGATATCAAATAACTGCAGGAATTTTTCTTTCAGTGTGGAGTAAACTAAGTCAAGAGGTACAACTTCGATACTTGTGCCAATGGCTCTTTTTCCGATGTTCATCTGTGTGAACAACAGCCCAGTTGCTAAGTCACCAATCCTCACCAAATCATCCTCAACAAGGCAGTTGGCTATAAGGCCACCAAGGAAAAGATAGTGTACACCTCCTCAGAACAAGGAGTAGGGAAGGACAGACCAAATCCCCATCAGTGCAAGGTCGGAAGTGCTTATGTGCCCGGCAGCATAGTCCCTGGAGAAGATGAGGATGATTTCTGCAATATCCAAAACACTCATCTGAAGTGGCTATCTCAACCAAAGAGATTTCCTGTACTAAGAGGGGGTGACATGATTTGCAGAGAGAGACTTGGAGCTATAGAGACCTTTTCTTCCGCTGATCACAAAAGCAGTCTGACCTCAGTCCCCAGATGTGTGTTCAGTTCAGCTCAACAGACACCAAGTGATGAATTCAGCTGCCTAAATACAGGCATCATATCATTTGTCATAGAGTATCTGCAACACCTCTGTGGCTTGGAAGATAAAACACAAACCTTCACAAGCCCTGGGCCCTCTGGGACAGGAACTAGATACCAGGCAAAATAACCCAGGACATATCAAATGGCACTAGCACTTCTGCATGGACTACTGCACGGATCTGTACATTTAGACTGAATTGAGTAACTCCCTAAGGCTTCATCCCCTGTGTCAATTAGAGCTCCACTAACTTGTATTAAAGCTTAGGTACTTAAATTAGCTGTTGATACCTACTTAGAATTACCTACATTTGTGTGCCTTAAAATGTATGACCACTTCTTTGCAAGCAGCAGAAAGTCTCATTACTGCGCATTTGCTGAATTAATCAAGCTTCAGGATATCCTAATAAGTGAATTAATCTGTTTCCTAAAATAAGAATAAAAGCTTCACACTGTCAAAGCATAAACACATCTAGAGGGCAGCAATGATATTGTCATCTTTGGCTAAATATAGAACCTGAGCAGAGACAAGTGCACAGCCACACACTGCACCAACACATACATTTCCCTCCCCCCTCCCTTCTTTTTTTCTCTTTTGAGAATAACACATAAGCTTTGCTGGAAAATTGCAAAGTTGTAAGTGTATGGCATCATTTTCAGATCCTTGGTCAAAGAACATTTTGCCTATATTCACAAATCATACTGCAGGATCACGCAATCTTGATTTGTCAGCATAACTTTATTTTCATAAGAGGGAGAAAAAAACCCCACCGAAATAACAAAGTGTCAGAGATGAAAAATGCTCGGATACTGACAGATTTTGCTTTACGAATCCAGCTGAAACTTATCTGAATCATTCAGCAGTTCCCAAGAGACACACAGAAACACAGACACAGGCACAAAATCACCACAGGAATTTTTTGCAGTTAAGACTGAAAATATTTTATGCAAACAGTTTATTCCATAGTAGCAAACAAGAGAGGATTTTTTTATGTACCAGTTCTTATCCTTAATTTTTTTTACTCAAATATTCTTTCATTAAATTTTGCTGGCATACTGCGGGGTTTGATAGCATTCCCCATCTGAGCACTCAGGGGTTCTGAGTTAGATAGAGCTAGCATGTATGCAAAAGCATGTAACCAGGGTAGGTTCATCCAAAGCCTTTGATGAGCTGATATGGGAAGTTACCTGTCGCATTTTGTCTTGAATTACGTATATGATGTGCACAGAGACCACAATAGGGTGCAGAAATAGCCCTGTGAGTACCAGAACCTGGGCAGGCTGGTTTGCCATGGATCAACACTTTGTACCTGACTGAGTCTGATGCAAATTTTTCATATAGTTTGGGCACTTCCCAATCTGGCTATCTGGATTTTCTAGTGTCTACAATGTAAAACCTCTTGCTTACAGGAAATGCTACTGGGTTCATTCCCTTAAGCTGTTGAGCTACTTTTAGGAAACTGGTAGGAACCTGGAATCTTCGAAAGCTTAGTTTCTAAAAACAAAAAAAAAATAAGCACAGAAATTGACTCACATTAGAATGATAAATGTATCCACAGCCATACAAAACCAGACTAAAGATACGCTACAGTTCCTAAAAAGTGTTAGCTTGCAAACACGGGATGCATGACAGTATAATAAATAGCTGAGAAAAAAGGCATCACATGGTGTTTTTTCTAAATTTGTCTGAATTCGCTCTCAAAAATATTACACACCATCATTTTTCCCTTTGTCTTATCAAAATGCAGAACAAACCAGGACAAAACAACACAACATGTCCTAGGCAGAAATCTTATGTTGATCCAAGCCACTTCCTTATCAAACCCTCATTTTGCAACTGTATTATTCACCTCTGAAATTTGCAAGATTGATTTTCCATTTTTTTATCAGTTGGTTGTGCTTATTTTATTATTTGCATGAGGTACACAGTATAGGTTTCAAACATATGAAGTCTCATTACAAATGGCACTCTAGTCAGCCCACAAACTAACGTGGTGAAATCATGCAAGTAGAAGGAGTAAGACGGTGCCAGTATTTGGCCATCCCAAACTATGGATGTGATCTGAATGTACTAATTGCTGTGTCTTCTAAATCAAAAAACTCACACCTCTGCATTCCAGTCTTAACCTGCTGTCCTACTGCTTTCCCAAGCTTTAAACACCAACTGCTAACTCCCATAAGCTACTGATTTTACAAGTTGACTCAAATCTTGGTATGGTCCTTCCCTTCCTTTTCTGCAACACAGCTTGGAGCAGTCACATAGATGGAAGAATACAAGATCAACTGAAAGCCATACATATAGTGGCTTCAATGTATTTCATTTCTCTATTGCAACCTAAATACGCTACTACATCTGGGCACTAGTATGCACTACAAACCAGTCCTGCAAATACACATTTTCTCAATGTGACTACTCACATTTTATGTTGAAAGGAGCAAAATGTCCATTTCCCCAGACTATGATAAAATAATGCATGAGCATTGCAAAAACATATTTTCATCAGTCTTTAATTAACATACCATGCTTTTAAAAGCAATGGATTTAAAAAAATTTATTAGCACTACGCAAACATTAGCCACCACTGAGAATGAGAGAAGCAGGGAAGAACTTCAAATGATGTCACTGATGAATTACTAAAAGCATTAACAAAGTTCATACAATTAAAACAGGGTATTCAAGATTTTTTTCCTTCCATGCATGGAAAAAACATTTAAATTCTCTCCACTGTGATTATGATATAAATAAGAAATCATCAATAGTGCATTTCTTTTTTTTTCCTTCCCCCTTTCCTTTTGGAGAAACAAAAATAAGGCAATGCAAATACTGACATCCCCCACTAAAGAAAGGAAATGGAAAAAAACCCCACCATACGTCTTTGAGGTACTTTTTAGGGTCCATTCTGATACACTTGCTCTTGTCTGATCTGTCCTTAATTCTCAGAAATCTTCTCCTGAGCTCAACTGAGGCCATAAAGGTAGTGGACTACCTGCTATAATCAAAGACAGCATAACCCAGCCCTTTGCATGTTCCCATCTATTTTATTGCAAAGATCTTAGGTCAGAGAACATAGGGTTTGAGGATGATCTTGCAGTTCTCTGAAAGTAACCTCCTTACACTGCTCCAAGTTAGGGATGACAGAAGCTGGTCCCTAAGAACAAATCTGGAAGAGGGCTTTGTTTTGCATAGCAAATACTCTGAACTTTCCTCAGGTTATCTTACCCTTAACACTTAAAGCTGGAGAAACAATAAATTCACTTTCAGCTAGTTAAAAACCAAGATCTAAAATGACAGGGTCATTCTTTTATGGGACTTACTGAGAATGCTAACCCCACAAAATTAACACTACCTGAAAATTAGACTACTAACACCTGACCAACAGTTCAGAGTGAAACACGGAATGAAATGTCTCCACAGTCAAAAGCACACTGAGTACTGAGTGTATACACATTTGCGATTAGTATCTTGAAGCCTCTTAACAAAAAGTGCAACCAGTATTAACAGATAAGGAAAAGGAAATGAGTGCCTGGGTCCAATAGCCTGAATAATAAATTTTTACTGAGTCATCATGATTGTTTACCTCTAAGACTAAAGCATCAGTTCCAAGAGATTTCTAAGGAGCCCTCATGTTCCCTTGCTTTGAATATTATTTGCTTCATAATATCATATACTGTTTCCCTTGCAGTAACAATGCAGCCACTCCAACTCATAAGCCAACGCTGATGAAGTTACTTAACATATTCCAGATCTCAGCCTTCTGTTTGTTAGATACAACTTACAGCCCAGTTTGTCCCCCTGTTCACACAGCCAGCCTCTCAAAGGGAGAGTCCTTCCGAAACACAGCTTTTAGGTGTTTAGAGGAAGTACTTCACAAGCCGAAGAATCTTTAATTATCCAAATGTCTGAAACACTGCTACAAATACATTCAGCTATGCATATCTACACGCAAACACACACACAAAGCACAGTATACCCTCCTTAGATTGCAGAGGGTATTTTTGCCCAGATGTACCTAAATACACTTAAGTAAAGAGGAATCAGTGTACAAAAGTCTGTGCTTTTGAGAAATCCGAATCATCCCAGGCAGGAATTTTGAATATACAAACTGGAATGTAGAAGAAATGTTGATTCCCAGGAAAACACTTTTTTTTTTTTTTAATGGAAAATGTATTTTGGATCTCCTCAGAGCGCCTTCTCAACACCAGATCCGTGGGAGAAGGAAAGGAGTTTGTACTTACTTGTGGTGTTGTATTTGATCCCATTGAAGAACTCGGGGCAGGGTCTTTCTACTAGCTCCCCTGCAGAGGTTCTGGGCCAGCAGGTCCCGATCTGATCAGTGGTGGCATTGCAGTACAGACCTTTTGCATTAAAAAAGGAGACAGAAAGGGGAAGAAGAAGCAGTTTAGAGAGCACAAAACCGACACACTTGCATCACAAAGCAAAACCGAACCTTTGCACTTAAAAAGCTTTCCCTAGCCCTCCACTAGGTAATGTTTCCTACCATCAAAGCCCAGGAAAGGGATAGAGGAACTCTCTAAAAAAGTCTCTTGTAAATGATCCAGGAGGCTGCAGTTGACATCAAATTCTTCTAAGATGAACTGAGATACGGTCACATCCATTATTCACCCTGGGACTGCTGAACTGGATCAGGCTCCTTGCCTCTTTTCTGTTTGGGGTTGTTACTTTTTTTTTATCCACTCTCCTTTCCTCCTTCCTGGAAACAAATGAACATCAAGCTGCGGACACCCTGCAATCTCGTGTGTGCGAGCCTCTTTTCTTCCCAGCGCGCTGACAACTTGGCTGAGAGTCTGCGTCAGGCTGTGCAGTTCAATCCTCCGAGCTCTTCTTTGCTTTAAACCAGCAGCTCAGGAACCAATGGGAACACACTGAGCCCAGAGTAAGGGGCTTGCGTCTCTTAGCCAGCTTCCCTGGTCTAGCAGCTCTCCAATGCCGCCTCACATTGCCAGACTGTTGTATTGCTTTCTCTCCCTCCCCCTTCTCCCCCTCTCTTTTCTCTCTCACACACACACATGCAGAGGCAGTTTTATTGTTAGCTTCGGGGATGAGCACTTTTGCAAAAATACTCGCTGCAAACTAGAGCCAGGGAGGAAAGGAAAAGCCATCAGATGAATATAACTCCTCTGGCTTTTTGTGAAGCAAAGCAATTCCTGCTTTTACTGTGTGGAACTGAGGATGAGCAGAGATGCTTGGACAGGGAGGGGGAAGAAGGGACCCAGTCCAGTAGCTGGAGTACTGGATCCTGAGCAGGGTTTGAGAAAAAAGAGAAATAAGAAAAGGTGGGATGAGGGAGGCATCAGAACAAAGGAATCTGGAGTAATGACCAACAGAGTGGGGAGGGTGAGACAAGGGTTGAGAGCCCAGCCTGAGAGGAACAAGGCACAGAGGCAATTATCACGTCTTTCTGCCACTCATGCTGACGGGATGGGATGTACAGTAGAGTAAGGGAAGGCACAAAGGAGACCTTTGGAGTGAAGGATGAACCACTGAGGGGACAAGGAAGAAAAGCATGGCCGCTTTCTCATTTTCCAGTGGTAGGGGGGAGCAAGCATTTCAGAAAGGATGGAGCACCAAGGCTGAGGAAGAACTTCTTAGCAAGGAAAACAGTGTGAGGAGAGACAGAATAGCAAAGGCTTGACAAATGGAAGTTGTTATGGAACAGGATAAAAAGGGATTGGGGAAAGGGAAAGATCAGAAGTTTGGAGGGAGCTCTCCAGATGGTTGGTTATCTATTGGGAAATCAAAACTCAGTACAACGGGAACTGGGTGAAGTTCTGCGCTCTGGGACATGCTGGAGAACAGCTTAGACCTAACCAGCCTTTCTGAGTTGTTACATTAGGATATAAGCAAATTTTTGCAAGAAAACTTGCTGAAGAGGATCATCTAGGATCACAGGGTCAGAAGGCTCTTAGGAAGTAAATAGAAAAATGACTTGTAAGAGAGAAAAGAAGACAAGAATATATGTTGCAGCAGAGATCAATGTAGAAACAGAAGGCAAGGACAAAAAAGAAGCTTTGAAGAAAGACGAAAGAAGAGAGAAGAAAGAAAGGGTTCCAGAAATAAACTCCTGTTTTACAGTCTCTGTTCATGGCTTTAGATAGGAAGTAAGTCTTACACTGAGTTCAAAGCAACGGTATAGGGCTTCCTATAAAATCCATCTTCCCACCTGCAATGGCCTGGACTTTCTCTTTACTCATATTTAAGACTGAAGGGTTTCATTCTTTGTTCTTAAGGACCAAAAGAATTGTGTTATCCAAAGAAAGGAAAAAAAACAACCAAGCAAAAACACTAGGTTAGAAAAGCAAATAAATTAACAACATGCACTGATGAGAGAACTGGCCAGGATGCTATTTTGCCATCTTGGAATCTGGAGATTTTAAACATTTGCAGATTACAGTGGGGGAGAGGGGAGGAGTGCACCGTGGTATTTTTGTTTTAAATATTTAAAGCCCCACAAAAAATTACAAGTGTCCTAAATCTCTAGGCAGCGCATTATGTTCTGAGGCAAGTGAATATATGTCTCCATTTCTCTCTCTAGATCCACGATCTCATCCCCAAGTGAATATTCGCAAAATTACAACTCTTCTTCAGAAATCTGCATTTCAATAAATTGACCCTTGTCATTACCACAAGATATCTTTGTCCAGTGCATCTCTAATCCCAAAAAACAACAGAGAATATTTATTTAGCATCATTCACACACAACCACCACCAATATACTGGTTGCCTTTAAACAGGGCTTTGCAAAGAAAACCCTATTTCTTGAGCTTTCAAGTGAGGGTGATAAAGGGTGCTCTAAACCTCTAAGTAATTCACAGGCATCTGTCCCTCAGAGTATCTTTAATTCTACACTTTTAAGTTTCTTTGCTTCTTCCTGACAGAGTAGTTCAGTTCAGAAAATTTATTTTTGTTCCTCAAGCAGAGCTTCTCAGTGATGGCTGTGAGATCTTCTCAGAAGAGAGCATCTGCAAGTGCCCAATGGCATCACTGAACCCAACAGCCATTTCTATTGAGGCAAATCAGTGAGCAGAGGACTTGTCCAGGATGCTGAAAAGATACTTTTTTTCTTCTTCTGCAGGGGAAAAATCACATAACCTGGCCAAAAGTCTTAATTTCTCACCTATTGTCTGCCTTGTCCATTTTCTCGCACTATTTGTGCAGCACCTACTACACTGGAATCAAAAACTTGGCTGCAGGCTTTGGGCACTAGAATTTTCTGAATCTTTGGAGGAATGCATCATTTAATAAATAACAAAAAGAAAGGCAGTTTCAAAAAATAAAACCCACTAATTTTAAATTTGGTAAATGTTTCATGTTCTTAAACACTGCCTTGTATTTTCCAGTGCAAACTCTTGCATATTTTTCAAATGGTTCAAATATTAGAGTTGAACACTAAGCTGGATTTCACTTCAAAACTGTTCTTTATAGTGGTTAACACTCAAAACAAATGCCCCAAATTAAACTAATTTTTGGTTTTTTTTTCAGGATTAGGAGAATGATTTCTTCATTCAAGTGAGAAAAGCAAGAAAATCATCAGTCTAAAGTGATTATTCTCTCCATCTTTCCAGTTCAGGCAATTTTAGAAACTCAGAAGCAGTACATAGCACACAGATAATACTACTGCATTACATATATTTAACTACAAAAAAAACCACCCCAAAAATACAATACAGAGGTGATGAACAAATTGTCTAGGAGTAAGTCTGAAGGAAGAAAATAATTTATTGTTCTTGTCTCCACAAATTAGAACCATTCTTTAGCAGTCCCTTCCCAGTTCTACTGTAGCTTCTTGCTGAAAAGCTACTTTTGCAACTTTCCCTGGGTACAATTAACTACTTAGTGAAAGTTTCCCTCTGTCTGGATCTAATCAAATCCTGACCGTGTCAATTTGATTCATTTTATATGAAAATGTTTCTCTTTATAAAAGAAGCAAATGCAATTAAATGAAAGATTGACAGAAATATTGTAGCTGGTGACACTGCTGATTGATTGCTGATGCAGTACCCTTTCATGATGCATTCTATACAAATAACTACTAGATCTTGCCAGGCAGTAGGCAGAAAAGATCTGCCTTAAAAATTACTGAGCAACTGAAGAAAACTAGTAATTGCACTTGGCAGGCAGAAAAACTTTGTCAGCTTAAAGTGGGCTTATTCCTATGCGGTGGTACTCATTGGTTTGCCTGGGTGTCTATGCAAGACATACGCACAACTGATTTATATAAGAACATCTGAATATGCAAGGTTATGGAAGTGAACAAAACAGACAAATAAATATGTAAACACACACACACAGCTCAGTAAGCCTCTTTTACAGAAGAGATACTGGAAAGTGACCTACAGCTCTTCCAGTAAAGGAATGAGCTTTGCTCATAAACAGAATGCAATATTCCCTGGTAATGGAAATCTTCGTATGCCAGCCCTTGCACCACTGTTACACAGCTGGTTTCTCAATCTGTCTCCAGCCCAACCCAATTGGTAGAATTAGCCAGAGGACAGATTTTAGTTTGCCCCACTAACAGTGACTAACAAGGATGACGTACTGTTTAACCAGCAACACTAAAACCCAGCCTCTATGCAGACACAGGCAGCATTAGTGTGAGGTGACAGTACTACTAGAACTAGGTGATTGCTACTTGGCTGTGTCTGCTAGAGGCACCTCTTCTCCTCAGACACTCAGCCTCCACAAAATCAAGAGACCACTATTTATTTCAATACCCAAGATGGGAACCGGGGGGAATAAAAAAAAAAAAGGGGGAGAGAAAAAAAAGAGAAAAAAAACCCAAACCCAAAAAACAAGAAAATAAGCACCAGTTCTCTTCTTATTTCCCTTCCTCAGAGAAAGAAAAGCCCACTGTACGACATTCAGCCTTCTTTTCTCACTGCAGTGACTGTTTCATCACCCAGGCTCCCTATCCATTGATGTGAACAGTTCACACTTTCCAGGCACAATAGTCACCCATCTCTTCTGTTATGGAACACAAAGTTGAGGACAAGAAATGCACACCATTCCTCAAACAACCTGGTTACACTAATAATTTTCTTACTTCAGTTTTGCTGGCTTTCAGGAATTTACCTTACCAATATGGAAGTATCACATGGAGTCATGGTCCAAATATTGGCTCTTTACATCTCTTCCTTTTAAACCGAGTAGATCCCCATTCATACTCATCTGATTTTATAAATTGGTCTGTTAACACAGCAATGGACCTGTGTTTGGAGTGTGAGATAAACAAGATGGCTACATCCCCAAATAACTGATTCAAAAGGGTGCTATGGTCTGCAGGCCAAGCACAATGCCATGTGGTTGAACCTCACTTCTGTCCGGTCCTGATGGAGTTGATGCTGGTTCATGTGAAATGCCATGAACACTTTGTGATGTTTATCACATTCTCAGTGAGGGAAGTCTCAGACTGATCTCCAAGAAAGGATTATCTGGCCTGGTTTTGATGGAAACATGGCAGAGAGAAAGATGAAGGAGAAGGAAGAGGAGGAGAAAGAAACATGTTTCTTATTTGCAGAAATGTCATCTTTAAATCCCTAAAGGACAATCAAGTGGCACATTTAAGCTTGATGACAGAAATACAGAGTCATCAAGTAATTATCCATACAGCCTAGCTGCTCTCATTTTGACTTAGCGTCTACCTCTGCATTTTACCTTTAAGCATGAGGCAAGAGAGTTTCAAATGGCACAACAAGATTTTTCTCATCTCCTTTTTCTGTTTGAAAATATGCACCCCAATGCTCCTTAATTACTGCAGTGACCTCTCAGCATCTGACTTTAAAGTTAGTGGGACTATTCTGCTAGGTAAAGAACTCAAGACTGTATACTTTCAGGAAGGTGCTAATTTAGCAGAGTGGCTTCTGAACCATAAACCTGAAGGCCCTCCTTCTCAACATACACTGCAAAACTGATCTGACTACACTTGCAAATACAGTGATAGCATGACCATTACCTGGTAAAATATTTCTCTTTCCTTCTCATTCCAGATATGCTGGCAATGAATATAAACACAATTTTTCAGAGTGGGAATAGGACAGCCTCATACCGTACAGAGCAAGACAAGTCAAGCAGTAAGAGATTGATGACAATGCAACGATCGACAGTAGACCTCTTAACTGCCATCAGAATGTCTATATGGCTATCTTCTCTGCCACACACACCACAGCTTCCCACAATGAATTATACTCTGATGGAAGAGTAAACTAAAGAAAACCACTTCTCAAACTGAGTACTGCACTTCTAACCAAAATCTGGTTCTTAGTGCATGTGCTAGAGATTTACGCAGTTACAAACTGTTGTATGTGGAGAGAAATATCAGACATAGATAAAAACATATCTTTGTTTCACTTGATTGACACATTTGTTAGAAAGAGGAGACATCCTTTATTACTAGAAGTGAAGTATGATTGTAGTGAGCAAAGATAAAATTAAAAAACGCAGGTCTGTGGTGATGAATCTTTGCAGCTTCATTGGTGTTAAAAAATATTTACTGTGGGTGTAAAAAGATGCAACAGCATAAATAATAAATAGCTTGTAGCTACACATTCATATATTTCTTTCAGCACATTAATACATTTGTCATTCTCTACAGCAATAAAACCTGTACAAGTGAATCATGTCACGTGACACAAATGATGAGACATTGCAAGGAAGCATTAAAACACACAAAAGAACCAACCTTGACACACTCAAAAACCGCCAATGTTACCTTTTTTTAAAGTGAGGTGGTTTGGATGAATGTGCAGAACACCATTTACCATGTCAGAGCACAGAAGCACTCATTCCAGAATAACTCTGGGTTTATACACGGTCAAATTCAGGGTCAGTGCTTCACAGACATACAAAAACACAAAGGACCTATTTTATATATTTATTTATGCCTGGCAATGGCCCAGTCCTCTGTTCACAGCATAAACAAATACAAAAAATTTAATGGAGGTTTGGTCACATCTTAACAAATGATGACTGTGATGGTGTGTCTCAGTAGTTCTCAAGAGCATCATTCTGTAACAGATAGTGAGGTAGGGTCCATGCACATTAGAAAGAAGCTGAAATGATCAGGCATGATAATGGATTATTGCAATATTATTTAGGGCTGTGATAACCAAAGGAAAAGAACCTGATGACACCCTGATTTGCAATTTGCAAAGTGCTTTTGAACTGCTATCATATGAGATGGTAGACCCAGAAGAATAGATGGATGAAAGGCCATTATCTCTGTAGCATTAGTTTGTGCCTGTGTCTGGATTCAGTGACCCTTGCTGTCTACATAATTTTGGATACCTCCTAGTTTGCCTTCAGATCTCTTCCCTATCTTGACTCACTACCTTTTGACATTTTTATTCCCAGGACCAATATTTCTGATTCTGCAGCACAGGGTACCTCAGGTCTTACACAGATACAGGCTGGGTATTTGAGAGGTCCATAATAGCAGAGGGATTCATCTCAACCAATTTAATCCATCTAACACTAAGGTGTCTAGGCTAAGCCAGGTATCTAGGCTCTCTAACAATCTCCAAGGAAATGACCATTTTCAGAGAATGATGATTCATCTAATTTGGAGACAAATGCTTTCTTCAAAGTCATAACTCTTATGATATTATTCTACATAGTAGGATGTAATTCAGTCCAAGAGATGGTTAGATATCTTTGTATTTTAGACAGAGCTCTGCCAACACATCACATATCTGAGATGGATATTGGTACTGCAGATATATGTTAGGCATAAATTGAAGATGACAAATCATGCAGTGCAACACAGTTTCAAAGCAGACAAAAAGAAAAAAGCCTACAATGATCTATCTTTACAAGATAAATGACATTAACTACTGTTCATAGAGATGGTTTGATGAGGAAGAATTCCACTAAGGGCAGAGAAACATTTCCATTTCACTGAGCCTTGTGTGCTATGAATTGTGTTGGGGAACTCTACTGTACACACAGGCACTCATACTCACATACAGCAGTTTCTGAAAACAATAGTCAGTGTGACCGTAGTCATTTGTTGTGCACTGTACAACAGAAAAAATAATTTAAGATCATTCAGGCCACAGCTTAAAATTTTTTGTAATAAAAATGCCCTGCTCACATTATAGTGACACACTGTAGAATACTGAAAAAATATGCATTAGGCTTATAATTGGTTTTGTTAGGTTTTTTCTAAACATGTCTATTGTTGGAGGACATGCTCTTCAGTGAAGGCTGTTTCCTTCTTCAAAGTCAGTTTCACTGAAGAGCTCTTTGGTGCTTAAACACTGACTATCTTTAAACCCACACTTACATTTCACTGAGTTCAGGAACTCAGGAGGAGTTTGAGTGACTTGGTAAATAGAGGCCATTTGTTGAACTAGGACTTAAATGCTGCTTTGGTTGAAATGCATACATATTTGTTCAAATATTATGTTCTCCCTTAAATTTTATTGGTCTTGTATAAAGCTTACAGAATCTTGTTATTCTGAAACATGCGTTCTGAGCCACCTGTAAACTGACTGCATCCATTTTATTGGTAAGAACTTTCCCAGTAAGAATAAACCTTGGAAAACAGTTTAAACCCTCAAAACCAATGTTTTTCTGTTCTTATCAAGTGTTTAGATAAGGAAAGCTCAATCTATAACTGGTTACATCTGCATTGGTTACAGTGGATTTTTACAAAAGCCAAGGATCAGTCCCCAAGAATTCAATGCAAAACAGTTGAATACTGAAACAAGCACCAACACATAAAATAAATGTATTTCAGTAAAATACATGCAACTGTCATTAAGTAAAATAGAATAGCTGATACTGTGATAGATATTTTAATAACAGTTGCAGCAAAATATTAATCCTGGTAAGTGTGGCACTTCCGATCTACTTGACAGCACAGCTGGGTTTCTTCTCCCATGATGTGTTAATTTGTTTTGTATTTGGTAAACTGCACATCTCACTGCAATTAATATTACAGAAAGAGTTCTGGAAAAACATGTAACATTCTAATTGAACATTCTGTCATTCATATGCTCTCACACTCAATAGCAAAGAGAAGATAACTTCTCATTGCTAAGCAAGTGCTGCTTCTTTTATGGACTTATCAAATCTTATTAACCTTCAAAAAATCTCTGACCTCCCAGTCGGAGTAGCCATTCACAGTGTTGCTAACTGGCAGTGATCCTAAGTAGATGTCAAACTCTGCAGACTGATGCCTGGAAAAGATACTATTTTTCAGCACTTCTTCCCATTCCCAATCTAATAAAATCATCAGAATCATCATTTATTTATACAATACTGCACACAACAAGCACCTGATCATCACGACTTTGCCTCTGGAGGCTATTTAATGAATAAATGATTATTTTTGCAGAGATTTTTTTCTGCAGTTATTGCAGTCTGAATACTAAGGATTACTTCAGTGAGGACCAAGTTCTCTTCATTTTCAATTCCTGTGAAGTTATTAAATACAAAACCTATTAGTTTATCCCTAAAATATTTTTTCCTTCATGCAAATAGCCCTTCCTAGACAGAAATGATGAATGAATAACTGTTTCATTCAGGGATAAAGAGTTTGTCAACTGCTATGGAATTCTTCTGGATCAAAGGACCGATGTAAGTAGGGTGTAAGCCATCCCTAACAGGACTGTAAGTTACTACCTTTGAAATATGTATCACATATTTCCCTGCCTGGTTTCCAGGCTTGTTTGGCTCACTGCCAGAGCATTGTTGACTTCTTTCACTTGGCCACTGGAGGGCTCTCCTAATTCTCCACTACTGCAAAAGAAACATTTGATTGTGTTTAAAAACATTACAAAAGAAAATCTGTTTGTAGTTAGCTGAATACAAACCAGCAACAACCAAAACAGGAGAGTTCACTAGTCCATATAAAGACCTGCGTGTGGACAAAATACATTTTACTGTCCCTTCTTCTTTAACAGCAAAAATGTCACTACAATAAGAATTTCATTGAACAGAAGATATCCTTTTACACACAAGAGTACCAACTGCACAAGAGAATATGGGTTTGAGATGGACAGCAAAGTCTGTCCTCATCACCCATTCTGCCCCATACCACATCATTTCACTCCAGAATCATGGCACAACCCAATTCATTTTTCCACTAAGCAAGCATTTAGACCTCTGTCACCTGATTTCCAATTTATTTCCCCACCTCAAGATCAATTTCCATGGCTGGTTCAATTTGCTTTTGAGGGAAACACTGACGGGTCAACAATCTCATGCTTTTCATATTAATGCTGCTTCTGCAGAAAGAGGAGATCATGTAAGGTTTTCCATTCTCCTGTGGGAAGAGGCATGCTATGTCTACACTGCTGTGAGTACTTGCAGACTACTGCCAACTGAGAATTACTGACAAATTGTTTCTTTTTTTTTTGGTTTGGTTTGGTTTGATTTGGTTTTTATCAAAAGGATTGATTTAACTAAAGCTAAATTTGCTGGTGGAAGCGGAACAGTTTGTTATATCTTTTCTTAGGACAGTATTTCCAGTGCCAAAATAAGAGACAAGTATCTTTAACTATTCCAGAATAATCACTTGAGATGAACTTTTTGTTGTGATGAGGGAAAACTAGCTGCAGAGCCCTGTTTCATTCAGTTTTGCCCCATATCTTTTTCACTCACAGCTCAACCAAACTCTTAGGTATATCCTGAATCAAAATCTCTTTTCTGTTTTCCCTGATGCCACAAAAGTTAACGTGCAGAAAGTACAGCAAGCCTCACGGGAAGATGTCCACCTCCAGAAGGACACCAGCTTGGTGATTACTCACTTCTCTGAGTAGTGGGAGATGAATCTGCTATAATGAGGCAGATGACAAAATATAACCTCTCAGCTGAGTTTCATACTGTTCACCCAAATACACCATATGTGGGTTGAGTGAAAAAGACCAAAATCATAAAGAGTGGAGTCTGCTGCAGGCCCAGAGAGTTCAAAAGAGGATCAAACACCCTTCAGTCACCTCCTACAATTTTGTCACTAGCAGCTGGGGAAGGATGTGGATTTTAACATTATCCTGGTATTGCTCCTCTGAGTTATTTTGAATGCATTTAAATGTAAGTGAGATATAAGCCAGGCAGCCTATGACACATGGCAGAAAATATTTTTTTTTCCTTGACTTAGACATAATTTTGATTAAAGAGTCCTGGCTATGATCACTTTATCCCAGATCCTTTGAGATACTCTAACACAGATAGAAAAAACTACCTATGATAATGGACAAATGGAATTTCTTGGCCTCTGTGACTCTGCTTCTGTCTTGGAATGTAAGATTAGCTAGGGTTAGGCGGGAACATTCCAGGGGTCATTTAAATTACACTTTAATTATTTAGTCTAAATTGCATGGGATTGTTAGTTTGCCGGGTGACAAAAAATGTCAACAGGAGAAGAACAAAGGTGTAAAATCTGGAGCGGGATTTACATCATTTCCTAGACTTTTTTGAAATCTTCAGATTCCTGAGTGAAATAAACAATTAGGATCCTTAAATTGTAGATGCTGATTAGCTTATCCTAAAGACTTTTATGATATAATTGGTGTATTATAGCTAATGATAATATTTCTGTGCTTGGAGGTGCAGTAGGTCATCTGCAAACACTGACTGGAAGCTCTGGGTGAGAACACTCTGACCATGTGGATGTGCAGTGGTCCCTGCCTGAGAGCTAACCACCTGGACTTCCCTTAACAGCCAGTCGATGAAACAAGCACATCTTGTTATAAACTGCACATTTAAATCAGATGAATGTATAAATGCCACAACACTAGTAGTTGCCTATAAGAAGAGACTGAGGGTCCTGGCTTAATTGCAGATGCCTACATTATGTATCTCTGACACTAGGTGAGCTGAATTCTTTTTTCACTTCTGATTATGAGCAAAGATTATTTGGTTATTCCTACAATACAGTCCTGTGAGTTTAACATTAAAATTACAGTCTCCACTGAAATAATTAGCTAAATGTTTCTCCACACCAAGAAAGCCATGGTTTAATTTGAAGTAATTGATTATAGGGATGAAAGAACAGCCCATTTTACCATCTTCAGATAAAAACTAGTAACATTCTTAAAAGAAAATTCTGAGAAGAAGAAGCAATTTGTACTTTTTAGGAGAAAACACCACTCCTCTTCAGAAGAACTGTACTAGTTTTTATGGTTTATGTTCCCTAAAAGACTTGGCTTTTGGCAAAATCTGTAAAAATATAAACCAGGAGCTCACAAAAGAATTGTCTGATGGGCATGGCTCAGGCCAGTTCTCCTCTGAGTTGCAAATGATGTGAATGGTTTTCTCAGTTTAACAGAGTAGCTGTCAGCGGCAGACAAATCTCTAGGTTCCCTTGAAAGTCAAGAGGGACCTAGTCAGTGCAGTCATGGATTCTATGGGATGATTTCTGTCACCATAAAGAAGATACATAAATTGGGTCAGGTATATTGTCTTCTAAAAGTCTCTCTTTCTTAACATTGGCTATAAAGGCAACCTGGGCTGACTTCCTCACTGGGACATGTCTGCACCATGAATGTCTAAACTTAGGGACAGGAATTCCATCTGTAGGGAAAATAAAAGAAAAAATCAGGCCAGAAATTCTTTCATGTAAAAATGGCCTCAATCAAAACTCCCACTGGGGCTTTTGCTTTTGCTTTCATTTCTGTATGGTTTTCCATTATGATCTTTACTATGGCTACACAGGAATTCTGTTCCTAATCACAGTGTGTTTATTTAATGATTGGTTTTCACCAACCAAGAGCCCCAATAAAAGAAAAGTGAACAATGAATTAGAAATAACTTCCATGGTTTTACTTACACATAATTCAAAGCATGAGTTTGGCTTTTTATTCTCTGAAAGTAGCTGCCATAAAATTTCAGGTCTCCTGATGGCTAGGCCCTCACAAACCAGACAAGTGCAATTTTTCATTTCACTGGTATATGTACCTGTGTCCTCCCCAAAATAACTACCAAGGTCTTTGAAGTAGGAATTAACTCATGTAGATAATTATCTACATTGCAGAAGAATTACTGTTCTTCGTAGGAATTTCCAGAGAACAAACTATATAATTTAACCCAGCTGAAAACTGTTTATGCACAGGCGGAATGAAAAGGCATCTTAAATGCACCTTTGATATGCTCAGTACCTGTAATGCTGAGTTAGAGCAGGCTATACACTTTTCATGCGAGACTGACCTTTCTGTGATTTGCTTTAAGCCTAAGATTAGCTAAATTTGGAAACAAAGCTCCCTCATGCTACAACCCAGCCTAGTAAAACACACCGTGTGACAGCTGAAGCAATAGCTGTCTTCTTGAAATGCAGGCTAAACCTGAGGCAGCTGGACCTATGCCATATGTTTCTGCACTAGAAGTTAAATAGCTGTAACAGCACTTAATGACTTCACAAATTCATGGTCTATGATCAAGCATGCAGGAGACTGTAATAAGCTAACCAGCTGAACAACTGCACCAAAACAAGCCATTTTGCCCTATTTTCTGGACCCAGTAGGAGTCAAACTGCTCAGTACTAAGACCCTGATGTTGCTGAATAAAAATGCCAGATTTATACACAGCACTCAAAAAATATCCAACTACTGCAAAGTGCTGAGTTTGGGGATTTTCTGCTGAATAGATTCCATTTACATAGAAAACAGGTTTTTATTTTTCATAGTTTACACTTCTACTGTTACAACAGCCCATCAGCTGAAGACTGATTCAATTGTAAGAGCATTAAGAGCAGAAAATCTCATTGAAGCCCATGCTTTCTAGAAAAAAGATAAAGGGAAGGAAGGAGGAACACAAGCAACTGTACTTTTGCTGTTTAAAGGATAAAAAACTCTTCCTTTCTGAGCAGGCTGAGATCTGCAAGTGTTTATCCCAAGGGACATGCTGATCTGATTTAGCTTCTAAATACTATCATAATAGGAAAATGAATAATAGCAATAACAATATGATTTATAACCACAACATAGACTTTGACTTTTCATTTCTGAGATTAGAAGTGCCTCAGAAAATGAGATCTCATTGATTTCCTAAAAGCTTTCACTAATGGGCTGAAACAGCAAAAAGAAAGGAAAACCTGTTATTCTAGAAAACAGCTTGGGAATCTACGTATACTGACTGTACTTGGATTTGCAGAGAGTGAGGCAAAAAAAATTAATGTTTCCAATACAGAGTCTTCCATTTATGTCCAGCAGAGGAATACAAATGCCTCCATGGATCAATGAATTTTATCCTATGATTTGCTCCTAATAGCAACTATCCTTCTGGAGGTGACTGTTTCTGTACACTGACTGTACCACTGGTCTGTAAAGCCTAGTGACTAGTTCAGAGGTAGACAGACACTCGGGTGAACTGTTCCTCTCCAGGAAGATGAATTGTTTCGAGCAACGGCCCAACAGGCCAAGAACAGATGCTGCACCTTCTCTGTCCTTTTTCAATTACATACAGGCCATTTTCTTGCCTTCAGGCATCACACATCCTCCTCTCCCACCTGCAGCAACATAACCAGCCCTCCTCATGTTTATAATGTGACTCAAATTGTCCTTTCCACTATTGTTAAAAGAAGAATTTTGCAAAGTTTTCAAACTTTAGAATGGCACTCCAGTAACCATTTCAGTTCTCAGAAGCCAGAAGTATAAATAGCCCCTATCTTCGTGACCCCAAGAGGAAATAAATGTTTCTGAGCTATGCAAACCACACTACAGTGTGCTGATGGTAAAAAAATGGTATCTTTTCAGCATTAGATTCCTTCATTATGAATCATTGGAAATGATCTTCAGTGGTGCACAAATTGTGAAAGCAGGAGAGAACCCCATATAGTGAAAAAGTAATGTTACAGACCAAGAGCAAGCCACTGGACAAGAAAATGGCCTCAAGTTGTGCCAGGAGAGGTTTAGATTGGATATTAGGAAAAAATCTTCTCCAAAAAGGTTGTCAAGCACTGGAACAGGATGCTTCGGGAAGTGGTGTAGTCACCATCCTTTGAGATGCTTAAAAGACTTGTAGATGTGGCACTTTGGGACATGGTTTAGTGTGGACTTGGTAGTGTTAGCTTAATGGCTGGACTCAATGATATTAAGGGTCTCTTCCAATCTAAATGATGCTATGATGATTCTTAGAAACACATTTGCCTCTTTCCCTAATTGAACTCCACAGTTCTTCAGAACAGCATCTGCACTGGGTAATTACTATTCAGTTTATGAGAGAAACACAAAAAAAATGTAGGCCAAAGGCTATAAAAAGACAAATGTTTATGATACCTTTGTAGCACCAAAATCAATGTAAGCAGAGAAAAGGCCTGACTGTACAAACAACTGGAGTAGAATTAATCTCACCTAATTTCAGGCATCCACAGAGGAGGATAAGTTCTATCCTAATTGTTTTAAAAGTGTGCAAATGTCTGAATTTCATCAGAGAAGCCTCTCCATTTTTTTATTAGTCACAGCTTAAAGAAATTTATTTCAAGGAGGCTTGTTTCACTTATGGATTTAATTTTATTTTTTTAATACATGGATTTTCCAAACATACCAAAAATTTTACTTTTTCAAAAGAAAATATTTACATTTATGTAAATCCAGTTGCAGTTTTTTTCCTCTGGCAGTAATTTTTTTAAAATTAAACACATTCCTAAAGTCAAAACCTGCATGATTTTGAGTTAAAATGAATATTGCTGGAAAACATTCATCCTGTTCTAAATGATACTGGGAGTCAGCAAATTTCTTCTCTGGAATGGGCCCTAGAACAGAAAAGATGAGCTTCAGAGAGAGTTCCACCACCTAACAATGCTTGATGATTGCTTTGAAATGAATAGCCCATCAGATTATTATTGATCCCCTTGAGAGTTATTTGGTCTCCATCCCTTAAATTTTATACTCTCACTGGACTCAGCTGTCAACAAATGAATCAACTTCTGAAAAATATATGTGGTCAATCATGATAAGATTAGCACAGAGTGTGAAATTTCCATCTCTTCTGAGACCTAATAAAGCATCTTTTGCTAGAATGAAAAGCAACTTGTCTTTGCCTAAATCAGTTCCAGTGTGTAAGAAAGGAGGAGAGGGAAGAAATGCCTTCTTAAAAATGGGCTGTGATAAGAAGTATTTAACTGATGGGTACCCTAAGTAAAACATCCTGCTGGGTTTTTTTTTTAGGCTGATGTTATTTTTTTTTTTTCCTTTATAATAAAATGACATTTTTCTCTATTTTCTGAAGGTTTTAATACAATTGAATGTAGTTTCCAAAATATTTCCAAAAATCCTATAAAGTAAAAATCTTCCTAAAGGTAAAATTTGTTTTATTCTTACTTAAACATCTAATAGCAATCAGAAGTATTAAGATTTTAAGTAGATTATTTTTCTTTTAAGTTTGCTTTTGCATATGGAAAATTTTATATTACCATTGCCTTAAGAATTTGTGTTAGAAATTCTTAGATAGGAAGAGCGAACACTCTGAATGCAATTACATTTAGTGTTTGGGAGCCCCTTAGCATATTAGGGGAACTGAAAGAAAAGGCACTCAACCTAGGTGCATGCTTATACTAATAGCTTTATACTGCTTTTCTCCTAATATGTGTTGCTATTTTTAATCTGGGTCATATTTAGAAATTAATTTACTTACAAGATCATGTTAAAGTGCCTCTCGAAGAGTGACTGCTGTTCAATATTGCCATGCTGGCAATTACAGAAAATACTGCTTCTCTAGATGTACCAAAAGATTTCGGATTCAAACTGCAACCTTGATGCAGCATCCAATAAGCACAAACATAAGTTATAAAAGACCTTTTTTTAAAAAAAATCCTGGTTGGAATATCCCATAGCAATTGCTTTGCCATTAAGTCTTAAACCAATGAGCTTGTGCAGAAATGGCAGTAGAAGAAAACTTTAGCATATCCATCCCAGCCCTTATCTTAAGAGCAAAGCCCAGCTCTAGACCCTGCTGTACCTCAAGTCCATCATCCCCATCTTTCTAACATTCAGCAGGCTCCATAAGCTGAATAAGGTGGTGACTTCTAGATACCTGCAACAAAGGATATGTAGAGGAGCATGTGTGGGTACAAAGAGGAGAATGGAGTGATATAGGATGTCCTGTACCTCAGGAGCCTGCGAAAGAGCAGGAACAAAAAGGAGACAAAGTAAAGGAAAAGCCTGGAAAAGAGGGCAAAGATACATAGCCTGTCCATCCATCCTCCACCTTCTCAGCCCCTTCCTATGCAGTGAAATTTCCAAGTTAGCACTGACTCTTTACCCACTCCCTTCTCTATGAGGAACCAGCTCAGCCAAATCTCTTCATTTGCAAGGAACAGCAAATTTATTTCACCACAGGCAATCACAATCTCACAATCACGCAATCTAGAGTAATTCAGTGGCTGCAGAGTTGTGAGGGACAAGGACTCCCTCCTATCTACAAGAAGACACAACTACTCATGATTTCAAAAAATAAAATGGAAAGCACTGGCAAGAAGGAAATAAATCAACACTGACTTGAAAATACCCATCATGATAATACAACCTGGGAAAGAAAATCATTGCTTGCACACAGTCTTCGGTAGCATTAACTGATAGGGCCACATCCCCTACATCACTAGGCAACTCAACTGGGCAAATGGTAGTAATTACAAAGCGGAACTGCTGTTCACAATGTGTAATACAATCATGGGCCAAAGGTCAAATAGAAAATAAAAATTGAAAACAATAATGTGTTAAAATTGGCCTTGAAAATAATAAAGCAAGCATAGGAATAAAAAAAAAAACAGATTGGGCAGAGAAGAGATTCAGAGCAGCCCTGTGGAAAAGGACTTGGGAGTGTTGGTCAATGGGAAAATGAACATGAGCCGGCTTCAGTGTGCGCTCGCAGCCCAGAAAGCCAACCGTATCCTGGGCTGCATCAAAAGCA